>RXOD01005150.1:0-15626 GCA_005223375.1 Amoebophrya sp. AT5.2 | reverse complement strand
AACGCACTGCCATTAATTCCTCTCTTCTTTTTAATTACAGCTTCGATCGCGCGACACACGGTGGAGCTCGGCGCACAGAGTTATGTCATGCATTGGTGGTCCAAGAGCGAGAAGAGCTTGCAAAAGAATAGCACTGGTGGCCTGACCCGGTTCGAGCTGCTGCCCACTTCGTTTTCGGACAACACGCGCGGGCCGAGCGTGTGGGTCGGCATGAAGGGCTCCGCCGTCCCTCTGGCCACTGCGAAACAACAGCTGGACGAAGGAGCTTCCGGGGGCTCGTCAACGCCCAAACAGCTGGGTGCTGGGAGTGCTTCTCCTATTCAGACCCTGGACGAGATGAAGACGGCGCTCCCTGCGGGCACCGGCTTGCACCGCCTTGATCTGGTGCAGCTGAAGACACAGGCGGCCGTGATGCAGCAAGCTGTGGCCCAAAACTTCAACAGGGTTGTGACGGAGGATGAACCGATGACCTCGCAGGAGGTTCAGCCGCTGACTGCGCAGGAGGTACCGCTCACGCTGTGGTGGAGTGAGCGCGTCGGAGTTGCCGGCTTGTGGATTGTCGGCACCCTGAAGGAGCTGAGGGAGAAGCTCACCGAGGATGACCTCGGGGCGGAAAAATACCGGAACGAGCTTAATGTGGATAAAGTCGAGGTCGTCGCGGAAAACGAGGATGGCGCGGAGACGCTGGTGCTCATCCAGAAGGCGGAGGAGGGAGCTGACCATGCTGCTGCTGCTGTTGATAAGCAGAAGGTAGCGCTGAAGCACAGGTATGACGCAGAAGACGCGACGCAATACGTGCTGTATGCGGCGGGTACGGGAGCGAAAAAAGTACTCATGGCGATGAAGTGCGCGGACTTTTTAAAAGAGAGCGAATTGCTCGAGGAGGAGGAGGCGTTTTGAGTGTGAGTCGCCGCACACTTGACTTACTAACAAACTCTATGAAGATATCTCCCTCGACTTGGAGCTGGACCTAGACGCGCAGCTGTTGACCGCAAGTCTGTCAACGGGAAAGGATGCGATGGCTGAAGCTCTCAGCTTCATCAAGGCGGGAAATAAACGGCACCAAAAATGGCCACAGACGAGGCAGGGAGTGCGCCATCCGTGGGGGTCGGGTCTACTCCGGAAATTGTCGACGTTGCCGCACCACGCTGCAGAATCCGATCTAGCTTGCCCGGTGTAGCACTGCCCTCCACGTAGCACACAGATACCTCCTAGCGCTATAGGACTACAACAAACGAGACACAGCCACAGTCACAACCCGCCGAACCCACTAGCTACCTAGGGGAAAAGAGTCAGTGATACTGAGAGTCATTAGAAGTTTTGACTTTCAAATGTAGTATACCGCTTTCCAACCCTCGTCGTGATCCCGAGGGAGCCGCGGAGGTTCATCACACCAGGATGACCACGCTTTCTCTCCGGTTCGATGACAGTGACAAAGAAGCGAAGATATATCACCTACATACTTGCTATTGCTTGAAGCTGATGAATGTTGATCCAATAAATTTGGGTAGCCGCTTGCATTTCAAATGTTCTTTGTACTCGTTTGATGACAGAGCAGTGGTCTCACCATCTTCCGGCGTCAACAGCTTTAGCAACAAATATATTCCCAGGACAACTGCATGCGCAACTCTTACAGCGGGCTCGAGGATCTCGAGCGATGGCATTGGCAAGAAACAGGACCACACTGCGTGGCAATAAACCTAAAGTAAAAGAGGTGAACCACAATGGAGCCCGCCATCAAACACGAGGACGAGCAGGCAGAAAGAATACTAGAGCGCGCGTTCGTACGTTGGGAGTGTGTCCTCCAAGAGGCACACTCTCGCGTGCAGCTTCTTCCGGACCGGAGCATGATCGGCGATGGCAATTTGTGGGTGTCAGTGTTCGGAAACAGAAAGTAAAAGTAGAAGTAGTCATCTCTGTCACGTTCAGCTCATCATCCTGCTCGTCACCGGCGCTCGTGATGAATTGCCTCATCTCGACGAGTCGTGCGTCGTTGTGTTCGTTGTTGTCCTCGGAAAAAGAATTGCAGGGAATCGAAATGCACAGCGCTGGAGGAACAGATTGGGAGAAGTGGTGCGAAGTGGTTGCTGAGTCAAAGACTGTCACTGGCCTTGACGAGGAGGCTGCAGAGTCATGAGAGGAGCAGCAGGCGCAAGCCAGCAGATGTCAGCTGCGAAGACTGATCGCTCCGACCAAAATCCACCCGCATTTATTATGAAAGCTGCGCTAGTGGGCACCATTACTGAAAAGCGCTGCTCTGTACCACTATAAGTAGAAGTGACCTGACCTGCTGCTGCTAGCGTCGTGACGGCTTTCCTTCAGCTCTTGCTACGGTCGTAGATTACTACGACTTCACCGCGTTACTGGTTCAGGAAGATCGCGCGCCATTGCGAACGCGATGGATTGAAAATGAGCGAGGTTCTAGATGCCTAATTCTCGGCAGAACTGCTCGACCCCGGGCCGGCCAGGTCGAGGCGCCGCGGGTCGCCGAAAGCGCTAGTGGCGCACGTCGACCTTTTACAACACAAAGGCGGGCGGAGGCACCGCGAAAACGAAGGCCAGAACCAAGCCAGGAGATGCCACTCCGTCAACGGCAGCCCGACGGCAGCTGCTAGCGGACTGCTTCTGCTTCAGAATCTGGCCGCTGACGCCGCTGCGCGAACGACTTCACTTCGCTGCGCAATTGCGACGCGGGCGCCCTTTCGGGCTTCCTCGACGTGCCCTGAGGTCTACCTTGCGCGGCCAATTCCGCCGCCGCGATTGGGCTACTCGGTTGGCGGGAATGCGATCGCGGCGCCTGGGGCAAGACCGTTCGTTCGTGCGGGCGCAGGATCTGCCCGCGCTGAAGGCGAAGCGCATGGAGAAAGCCAGGGAGGCGATCGAGGAGAATGCGCCGCGGTCCCGCGTGCGGGCCATCATGGTCCCGCTTCAATTCGCCGACGACGAGTACTAACCTCGTCGTGATGTTGGTGGGTGCTGTGCTTCGAATTCGCAATATAAGTACTTCCTTTCTTGCTTCTCTTTGTATAGTCTTACTCTTCGATCGCACTGCCTCTACCTAAACGAAACGAACCCACTTGCACTGCCAGGGTCTATATCGTGATGAAGCCCATCCCGATGAAGCCATCGCGATGGTGCCGCTGGTGCGGTGATACGATTGCGGGGGGGCGTCGTGCTTGAAAGTCCTCCGCCGGCACTTGCTAGGTCGTTGAGTCCGAACAAGTGGGATTAGGGGCATCGTCGTCCCGAGCCAGTTTGCCGCCGAAGGCCAACACGACGGGGCTGCTCATCCTCATGCGCCAGATCTTGGGCCAGCTGGCTGCCACCAGGTTGCGCGTCTCGGAGCTGTCGGAGAACCAGAGGCAGGGACTTGGCGGGGAGGAGGAGGATGGCGCTGATTGTGCTCGGCTGCTTCCGTTCTTACTACTTTCGTCCCCGAATCCGAAGCTGCTGACTTTCTTTGCTATGCTGGAGGCAGCGAGCTGCCGCTGCCGCTGCGCCGCGTCCTTTATACAAGACAGACTGACGCCGACGCCCGTGCTTAGCGTTAGGCATAGGCTTTCGCTTTCGTAGTTTCGGCTTCGCACTGAAATAGTCTACTGGCGCCAAGGCCAAGAGTGCGCTACAAGTACTAGTACAACTACTACTACTAGTCTGTTTGTTAGTCTGAGAAGGTGGTCAAGGTCTATTTGTATTTGATTGTTTTTGTTTTTGCACATTTACGAAGGAATTCCATTGCCGCGGGGCGCGCGGGAGCAAGCGTGCCCGTTTTCTCCTTGCAGCTAAAGCTATTCATCATTGCGCGGCTCGATCTCGAAGCCGCTTGCAGTTGCAGCTTGTTTGGCAAAGAAATCAACGCTGTGACGACAGTTTCAGTTGAGTTTCCAGCCGGCGCGGTTGCTTCTTTGGGCGACAAACGCTGCCGCTAACGCTATCGAAATTCTCGAGCACAGACACGACTTTGAGCAACAAGAAGCGACCAGAGATTTGCATGCAGTTTCCAACTTGCGCTGTTCACGTGGTGGAGCGCGGAGCTTGAGACAGACACGCGCCACAACTTCACTTGCGGCGTTCTGCAGATCATCTTGACGGATGCAGTCTTCGTTCGTGTGCCGAGGTTGTGTTGCCACCGCCTTACGGTCACAACCGCGAGTGGCCTTATTCTTTCACTTCCACTACCAAGCGGGGGGGGGTAGCCGAAGTTTTCAAGAGCCGGACACTAACCAGACCCAATTTCCGGGAAGGTATAACTTCAAGCACAACATCAATAACAATCGTCAAAACAAACACAAATCATGCCGGCCGTTGCGCCTAATCATCATGCTCCTGGCTTCGGGCACCAGCTGCACCCGCAGTTGCACCACCCGGCATCCCGTGCCTGGCACGAGCCCGTCGTCCAGCCACAGCATCTCGTTTACCCGCTGTTCGTCTCCATGGCGGAGAACGACGTCCCCATCCAGGGCTTTGCCCCCAACATCCGCTGGGGGGCGGGGGTCGTGGAGTTGCAGCAGCAACAGCAGCCGCAGCAGCCATCTGTTCCTGGTCCTGGTGTGCAGCAGTTGCCTGTGCTCGTATCGCTCGACGGCCCAGGGAATGCGTCCTCCACCGCGGCGTCGTCGTGCGACGAAAAGGCGGATGGAGCCGCGCGACGCCGCGGCGGAGAAGAACTGCGTCTGCATGAGGTAGGAACTACAAGCACCAGCCATCCAACCGCTGACTCTACTGCAACAAGGACCGCGACATGCACCAGGACACCGAAGAGCCTGCTGGCGGAGCTGGACCGATTGATCGCGCTGGGCCTGGCGTCGATCATGCTTTTCGGCGTCGTTCCGGACGGACTGAAGGACGAGCGGGGAAGTGGCGCAGCCGACCCCGTCTGCTCTCCTGTCACAGAGGAGGTAGAAGATGAAGAAAAACAAATTCAAAACCCTTTAGCCACGACAACCTCCGACGGCAACACGAAGACCACGTGGAACAGCAGCAGCAGGACGAGTACTTCTTCTATGTCTTTGCTCGTGGAGAACCCCGTGGTGTTCTTCACGAAGGCCATCCGGCGGCACATGCTGGGGAAATACGGCGACGCCGACAAGCTGCTGATCATGGCGGACGTGTGTCTCTGCGAGTACACAGACCACGGACACTGCGGCATCCTCCGCGACGACTTCAACGCCGCTGGCAATGTCGTGCCGACGATCAACAACCACGCGACGCTGGCGCGCTTGTCGGACATCGCGGTGAAGTACGCGACTGCCGGCGTGCACTGGGTTTGCCCCTCCGACATGATGGACGGGCGCGTTGCCGCCATCCGCACTGCGCTGAACCGGGCGAATTTTCCCCACGTCGGCATCCTCTCCTACACGAGCAAGAAGGCGTCTTCTTCCCTCTACGCGCCTTTCCGGCTGGCGGTGAAGTCGACGTTCCAGGGCGACCGGAAGCGGTACCAGCAGCCGGTCGGGAGCTACCGGATCGCGCAGAAGGCCTTCCAGAGGGACGTGGGGGAAGGGGCGGACATCGTGCTGGTGAAGCCAAGTTTGTTCTACACGGACATCATCCGCAGCTACAAGGAGAAGGAGAAAGACAGCGGCATGCTCATCGCGGCGTACGTGGTCAGTGGGGAGTACAAAATGCTGAAGGACTACGGGGAAAACTGCGGCTGCGTGGACAGCATCGTGGACGAAGCCCACGTGAGCCTGCTGCGGGCGGGAGCCGACATTCTTGTGACCTACTTCACGCCGTGGTACCTGGAACGGATCGAGGGGGCGGGGGATCGGGGATGACGCGGGGGAGCTGGGACGGGGTAAGCACTTAGCTAGGCTGCGAAGAACGTCGCTTTGCCCCGGTGCTGGTCACTTCTGTCATCTTTGAATTATCGCGCTTTTCGGATCATTGATTGGTAGCGGCGGTGGAACAGCTGCAGCTTGTGGATGTGAAAAAAATACCCTCTTCATTTTCCAGCTCGACGGAAACGAAAGGAAACGTTAGAAGGAGCGTCGAAGCGGAAGCTGCAAGTGCAACTGCATAAAAACCGCAGTGAGCAGCAGAAAGGAGGGACGAGGAGCCAACAACAAGTAAACAACATCGTTCAGTTTCTGTATTTTTCTGCACCTGCGGGGTGTAGGTGTTCGACTGGTTGTTCCTCACGTCTGCAGTCCGCGTGGCCCCTGGTAATGTTTGTTTCCCGTGCCGAATGATAATGAACGCCATCGTATTCGCAAGACCGTTAGTTCGACGATGAAGTAAGATGCAGGATCCCTATCCCAGCCCCCGCTCATCACTATTTCACTTCTCGCTCGCCGAAGCCGATCGCTATGATACCCACCAGGCTTTCAGAACTTGCTTTACAGGTCGTTGCTTCCTTCACCAACTTCATTTTTTATATACTATCTGCTAGCGATTTGTAACGCCAAGGCCAAAGAATGACATCTCTGCGGGTCCTCCTCCCCTGCGCGCGTCTGCTTTGAAAATTTGGTTTTCTTTCCGCAGGAAGAACTTCTCTCACTCTGCTTGCGGGAAGAAGAAGCGCAAAAATTCCTTGCTTGGCTTTGCCACTCAGCTCGAACACGAAGCGCCACCCGACCTGGAGCGGGACGACGACGCCCCGGGCTTTGGACTTGCTCCCGCAGTCGCCCGGTCCGGAGGTTCCTCGAGACCGCGCGCAGTGAACCTCGTCGACGCCGTGCAGCTTCTGCTCCTCAGCATTCTATTTCACACGCTATCGGAGAACGAGAAGTAGACGAGGAGGCCCAGCCGCACGGCACGACCCCATAGCCATAAACTCAATGCCGCTGGCCAGCGGTATCACGACACGCAGCACTTCGCAGGGAGCCGAGGGCGAGCAACTGAACCAGCCCTTGATGTCTGCGTCCTCCGACCCGTTCTACGTGGCGAAAGAGGAAATCGAGTCCGGCCTGCGCAGCGTGCAACAACTGTTCAACAAATTTCGAGAAGAAACCAGAAATCCTGCAGCTTCATCCGCGTCGTCGTCCGGCAAACTCGGCAATGAAATACTCTCGGAAATCAAGCAGCTGCAGTACTAAATTTTTCGCTCTCACGGTTCTCACTCTCACGATGGTTGGATGGTTGTAATCGGTTCATCTTCTTGTGGAACAAGAAGTGGACTGCGATGTTGGAGTCGCAGTTTTTATGTTAGACGCGCGGCGTCTTTGACATCAATCAATCTAAATGAACGACAAAAAAAAGGTACGACCTGCAAGACGTCGAGACGACGATCGGGATCGTGGAGGCGAACCCGGGAAAGTTCCGGGTGGACCAGAGGGAGTTGCAAGGCCGCAAGCAATTCCTGCAGCAAACGGAGAGGTCGTTGAAGGAGTTGACTTCCTCTGTCCAGGGGGAGATAAGAAGAATTGCGAGCAGCGGCGGAGGTGCAGGGTCATCAAGCGCCTCGTCGAGCAGCCGAGGACCGCAGTCGGTAAATGACTTGGAGAAGAAGATTCGGAGTCATTGCTCGTGCTCGCTCACGATGTTATCGAAGATCACTCCCTTGTATGTAAGTATACCAGCTTCATCAAGAGATCGAGATCGTGACCAATGTCTCAAAACCCAGGTCGGCAACACGCGGCACCAGAGGCCGGGTGGCGGTCGGGAGCTCGATGACTTCGTCGCCCAAGGAACACAAAATCAGCGCCAGCTCGTCAAGGAACAGGACGAGCAGCTTGCCGAGCTCTCCAAATGCACCGAGAGACTCAATCAGACAGCGCAGGTTTTTACATCATCTGGATCAACATCGATTGACTGACGCAGAAGCAGATGCAGTTGCAGATCCCCGTGCCCAACTTGTACATGTACTTACTTAATTAAATAAACGAACCACAACGAGTAACGACAATTTGCAGGTAATCAACACCGAGCTGAAGGAGCAGGAGCGCATGCTCACCGAGCTGGACGAGGACATCGATCGCGAGACTGAGAAAATGTCCTTCGTGATGCGCCGGCTCGGTATACTGATGCAGAGCTCGGACCGGAGCCAGTTGTGGACCATACTGATTCTATTCTGCATCTTCATGTTCTTACTCATGCTCGTCATTGGATAGCCCCCGCCCCCGCGAAGATTCATTTAGAATGCTCTGCCTCTGCTCGAGCGATGAAACACTGAGATTAAACTAAAAGATCAAGATGATTTATAGTTGGATGATATCAATCTGGCGCGCGCGCGAATTTTTTCTGTTGCTGTCAGTCAGAAGATGCAGACGATGGCGGTGTATCAGAAGTCGGAGGAGTCGTAGCTCTGTTCGGCCGCATCCGCAATCGTAGTGAAGTGCTCTCTACTCTGTTGAGCAGGAGCAGATGAGATCGTCCTTGCGACATCATGCGTAACCGTAAAAATATCGGCCAGTTATAATGACGTCAGTGTTCTTGTGGGGGCCTTCGGGCGAATGCGCGAAGAGTAAAATAATAATAAGGAGGGTTTTCGCTCAGACGATCGTTATCGTCGAAGCTTTTTCGTCACGGGTCTGAACAATTTCCGTCGCTGAAGCTTTCCAAGCGCTGCTGGAAGCATCCGTCAGAGATCGGTCTTTCTTTGTTGTGAAAAGAATGACGCATATGGCATTCATCTTTATTTTTCCGTTTTTCGCCCCGCCCTGTATTTTCATTTTGCCTCTCCCGACCAAGCGCCGTGCAATCAAGAAAGACCCCTCCACGTCCAGTCCTCCAAAACAATACCAGTAAACGAGAAAGCGTCCTCCCCCGTAGTACCACGACGCTTGGAATCTCATATCTACATCAACCTCTTCAACTACTTACACCCACAGCTAGGCCAGCCAGGCGCAGCCTAGACGTAGACTACCAGTACAGTTCTTGTACCGAGATACCAAGGAAGAAGTAAACGGGACGAAGTCTGAAAAAGCCAATAGGTTTAAAGAACAAGAATGGCGCCTTTGCAAGCAAAACCTGGTATGAGCGCGGCTTCCACGCTGATGTTGGAGGACGCGCTCCGAAATATCGTCGAGGGGAAGGGATGGCTCGCCAAGGACAAGAAGGCCGGCCTCGTGCCGATGGGCTCTATGTCCGTCTTCGGTGATTTCCCGCCCGACTACATTCCCAAGAACATCAAGAAGAACATGAAGGTACCTATGTTCTTGTTCAGTGGGAGTCGGTCAAAAATAGAAAAATGATTCGTTCAAGTTCACCTGTGTGTTGTATCGTCGGATGAAACAAATTCAAAAATGAAATCCCGTTCCCGCCTCCACCACAGGCTGCCGCTACAAGTCCGAAGAAGAACGTGCTTGTTAAGCGCGAGACGGCAAAGACGCGGCGGGTGATTTCCCGGACCGAATTTCGCAAGTTCTACGACCGCGGAGATTTGCCGATTCAGATCGACCACTCCAAGGTCGGGGGCAAGCTTATGTGGAAAATCGACCTGGAAAAACTGGACTACCACCACTACCTCCCCATCTTCTTCGACGGACTCAGGGAAAAGGAAGACCCATACCGGTAGTAGTTCTTCGTTGAACTTGAACAGTAACTCTACGTCCATCCTGTAGGTAGAGCTGCAGGTGCAGTCAGCTGGTTCTCGCGGCTAGAGAACTAGACAACTTGCATTTATTCCACAACCAGAAGAGAACCACAACGTACGAGAACTGACTAACCGACGTGTCTACCTGTACTAGTACTTTCTCTTTCTGAAATCAAATTCAAAATCTCTTATGGATTCATTGATTACACGGCGACAGGTTTATGGCGGTGACGGGCTGCTACGACATGTTGGCGGCTGGTGGGTCCAAGATTCTGCCGGTGGTGCCGCAGCTGATCATCCCGATCAAGACCGCCCTGAACACACGCGACCAGACCATCATCTGCACCGTCCTCAAAATCCTCGTGGAGCTCGTGCAGAGCGGGGAGATGGTATACGACCATTAGCATCCTCGAACGAACTTCGCAGTTTTTTTTTATGTTCGATTTATCTTTTATGAAAATAAGTAGTTACCTCTGATTCATCGGATTCCGAAAAAAAATATGGATTTGAAGTGTGAATTCAGCATAGTGTCGTGATAGCGATAGTGAATGAGTGTTCATCTAATCAACAGATCGGCGAGGCTTTGGTGCCGTACTACCGGCAGATTCTGCCGATCTTCAACATTTTCAAGGGGCAGAACTTCAACCTCGGCGACGAGATGTTCTATGCCCAGCGCAAGAACAAGTGCCTGGGGGATTTGATCGCCGAAGTCCTGGAGTGCTTCGAGGTGCACGGAGGGGAAGACGCCTTCATCAACATCAAGTACATGATCCCGACCTACGAAAGCTGCGTGCTTTCGTAAGCGGGGCTAGTAATACTAAGTGCCTCGAGGACCTTGAGTGGTCAGCGAGGACAGGGACTCACTTTCTCCACTGAGAAAGATCGATGTTGTTGGAAATTGATGTAGAAAGATGTTCGCTACGATGCACCTCTGTGTCGTTTTTCGTTGAGTCTTAAGCTTACATACAGGTTTAACTTGCAGGACGTGGTGAAGCACTCCAAAACTTACACTTCGCAATATTACTTAAATCCAAATGGCACTTCAGGCACAGGTTGAAGAAAATTTGTTAGTTATGGCAGGCGATGCTCGAATTAATTTACTTTCGTTTTACCACACGAAAAAAGGCTCTACTACAGGCACGATGAATTTAACATTTTTCGCATATAGGTTTTCGATAGAATTCAACTCACGGAAGATGTCGCGTTTCTACCTGCTTTACCCAGAAATAGAAAAACAAGGCTACCCCGATTGTTAGCAACAGCAATAAAATCCGTACAAGCTGTCCTGCCTTTACGATGACTCTCGTGAAAGTCGAGGCTACCCCCGAGACCGAAGCGAACCAGCGATGGAATACGTAGACGCATAGAGATGGACGTAGGTGGTCATGACAGCAAGAGGAATTATTTTTCTACTACACTGGTGTACACCGCTGCTGGATTCATTGGAAGAAAGCGTAGAAGTAGAACCAAAAATGAAAATGTACATTACCAACTCTTGGAAGACCACGCGCTACTGAAGACACGCTCCGAGCATTTATCCCGCGGAAACAGATCTTGACGAGCGGCGCAAAGGCACACTCTCACTCATGCGAAGACGGGAGACCACCCTCAACACGGAGGCCTAACATCAAAGAATATACTTTATAAAGAACAAACTCCACGAACTCGATCCCGGTGAAGGGGGCGGTAGCTGGCGATTGATTGCCGTTGCCTCTTATTGTGTTCTGGTTCACATGCGAAGTAAAAGAAGTTACTCCAAGGTGACCCGCAGGTAGAGGACGTGGACCCGGTGTCTAGGCTACTAACCCTGCATCCTCTGCGTCTGCAACTGCATCTGGATCTAGCGAAGCACTATCTATACATCATCAGCCAGCGGGATATGTTGAGCGTGAAAGCAAAACGAGCAAGAGGAAGAGCCAGCTCCAGCTGCCAGCATTACGACTAGAACAGCACTCACCTGGCTCCACCTCTTTAGTCTGTTATAAAAAAAAAGTTCTACTGTCGTACACGTACTCGAATTGTCTATCGATCATGCGGACTACGGATAGAAGTAGCGATAGCTGATTATAAACGATCTCTGACTCTCAGTCTCATTCTTCATAATCTTAGCAAAAAAAGAAATCATGTCGCAGCGTGTCGGTGACAAGGTTTGTACGCAGCTGTATCAAGCTGCCCTCGATACCGAGGAGCAACTTGACGATGAAATCGACCGCCTTTCAAAGCTCAAGGAGGACGACCTCGAGGAAATCCGGAGAAAGCGGCTGGAGGTACAACTGCCCTGCTGGTCTTCGTTTTTTCATGGTTGTACTTGCACTTTCAGTCATTTGGTTCCTCGGATCGCTGATACTAAAACCAAACCCACCCACCCCCTGCTTCAGGCCATGAAGGACAACCACCGCAAGGCGCAGGCGGCAATCCGGAACGGGTGCGGCAAGTACGATGAGATTAGGGACGAAAAGGAGTTTTTCGAGGCGGCGAAGAACAATTACAAAATGGTCTGCGTCTTTTTCCGGGTTGGCCAGCTCACTTCCGACGTGATGACGAAGCATTTCGAGACGCTGTGCAAGCGGTACCCGACGACCCGGTTCTGCTGCATCAACGCCGAGAAGTCGCCCTACCTGTGCGAGAAGCTGCACATCTGGTTAAGGGGCGATATAATTATAAACCTCCGTTTTCCGGAGCATGTTGCCGGCAAAGGTGGGGGACTCATAGTTAGGTGGTGTCTGTTGTAGATGGACGAGTGGGTTCCAGCTCCAGGCGCCATCCGGCGTTTCCTCTCGTACTACTTATTTGTCGGGTTGCGGAGGTTGTGGTCGTATCGTATGGTAAATGTTTTTGTTGCATTTTCTCGTATGCATTGGGCTGGTATTGAGTGGCGTTGTTCGTTCTTGAGTCGTAAGCTACTCGCGGCTCGCTTTGCCTGGTCCTGTATCTCACTGACTTCAAGTGACTTGTAAATTCTTTTTTGCTCTCGGTCGGGAGAGTTTTTTCGCCCTCTAATTTGGATGCTGCCCTCCATCGTGCTGATCAAGGAGAGCAAGACCGAGTACACTATCCGCGGCTTCGACGAGCTCGGCGGCATGGACTTCTCCACGGAACGGCTGGAAGCCATCTTGAGCTTCCGCGAAATGATCCCGGAGCTGAACTAGTGGACACGGAATATGAATGGAGATGTTCGTGTTCCAGGTCCAGCTGGTAAGTCATGACCGACTGGCGATCGCTTAGGGTTAGGCAGTGGCTTCCCTGTGGTGAGGGTGAGACGGGTGCGGTAGTAATCGCGCCGGGCGGTTACGGTTTCAGAGATTCCCCATTGTGGCAGTAGGAGGCTACGGGGATCGCGTTGGAAAGCACCAAAATGGCATCGAGTACTTTCTTAGGCCTAGCCTACAGCGCTTAGGAATCCAAAGGACGAAAAAAGACACAGCGCGACATCTACAACACCGTTGAGCTTTTATCTTCCTTGAACTCGCCCCCAGCAAAGACCGCAAAAATTCCTCCGGAAACGACTGGCAAGAATGAACGACTTCACTAATGAAAGTATACCACTTTTGGCACTTGCCAGCTGGGCCGGCCATACGGAAGTGGGTGAGGGTCAGGGTGTTAAGCAAGTCCGCAAGAAGGTGTGAGACTGAGAACTTTCAAGAGAAGGACCACTTGCAATTGCATCTGGCGTGAAGATGATCTTGATCGTGTATGTGAGAGTATGAGTAAGTAGCTTGATGCAGTTGTGATTGCCATTGCACAAGTAGGGGTAGACGCTCTTCTACTTCTGCGATGGATTGCTGCTGCTGGCGGAACGAAGGCGAAGACAAGAGGTGTGTGAATACGAATGTGAAGGCCAGCGACAACAGGAACAGGATCAATCGCGAAGAGGCCGCTCTACAACTTCTGGGGAGTTTTACAATACGGCGAGTCCGCGAAAAAGCGTCTTTGCGCATTCGCCAAAAATGAACGAAAAACTGCAAGCTGACGGCAAAGTCCGTCGGTTTTTGGGCAATCATTCAATGATCCGCTCATTTGGAATCGGAAAAGGAAGGACACTGCCGTCCACGACATCATCAACCCACGAGGACGATGTTGTCGCGCGTCCTGAAAGGGCGTCAAGGTGACTTGGATTCGCTGCAGCTGCAAGTGCAACTGCTAGACGAAGGGATTTATTGACGCTAGGTAGTACTGACAGGAACTTTCGAACGGGAGTTCTAGAAAGGAGACGGATACTTCTAGCGAGGGAGGAGCGACTCCGGCAATCAGGCATGCGGATGAGGAGCAGATGGAGAGGACAGAAAACTTTAGCTTTAGGTTTAGCAGAGACAGGCGGGCCACACTGACTGTGACTGAAATCAAAACGGAAGGAATGCAAATGCCGGACGAAAAGATGTAGCCACGTGTAGAAAGCGAAGTTCGCCATTGCCCCTGATGACGATGGACGAGGAGGCGCGGAACAATCTGAACGAGCTGATCAACAGCTATGAGACACTCAGCGACGACATCGCGCGGGAGAAGTCGCAGCTGTCGGCCCATCGCGTTCCCAACGACAAAGTCCTCGCGTGGCGCCTCCGCATCAACTACATTTCGCAGAAAGCGCTGAATCACAAGGTCGTTTTTCTTTCATCGTCTATTCGTATTCTACCGGGGGTGGTCTTCTTGTTTATCGCCCTGGGGAAGGTGAGCGTCTTTTTTCTGGTGGGACCACACCTCGTATAAAAACTGTCTGAAATAATCAATGCAATCTCCACTAGGTTCCGCACGTGGATTTCTTGCTGACGCAATGCACGTATGCGGAGCGGTTAATGAATCTAGACCAGTACGGTCTGGTGTTTCAGGAGATATACGAACGCTTTTCGGATCTAGCATGCCAGTACGTGCGGGAGCGCAACTACAACGTCACCCACTTCGCGGCGGACGAAAGTGGCGTCGACAAGTACACGAAAAAGCAGCCCAAACCAGAACCGGACGCGGTGCACGACGCGGCAAGATGCTGCCAAGTCACGGTAATGGATGCTTAGTCAACAAATTCGATCAGAGGTCGTGCGGCAGCATATCCATATCAGGAGCAGTTTTATCTTCAACGAAAACGAACGAAAACGAAATCGAAGTGTTGAACGAGGGGGCATCATAGGAGTCAGGAGAGGTCATTAGAATAACAGCCAAAACTGAATTCAGGTTCGTTTTCTGCTCGGGCGAACATTTTGCCTGTACCGCATCACGACCCTGAAGGACGCGTTTCTGTTCCGCACCGACTCGGTTGAGGACGTTCGCGCCGTGTTGCTCGACCTGCAGAATGCGGTCAGTCTCCTCGCCAACTTCCCGGATTTGGTCGTTCAGCAGGCCGCGGACGCAGGCGACCCGGGCTCCCGGCTGCTGACGCTGCCCGAGAACCTCTCGCTGAAGATCGAGGAGTACAGCTATCCCCTCGTGTACAACTCCTTGGTGGTCGCCATGCGCATATCGAAGTCGCTGCGGAAGGCCGGGTTTGCGTACGTGGCGATCCCCGTGCTGGCGTGGATAAGCAGCATGGTGAACGAGAGTTTCCTCCCGCTCCAGAACATCCAGTTCCTGTCCTTCCGCCTGCGCGTGCTGTTCGAGGTGATCTCCTGCCTGGAAGCCTCCGCGGGGTTCTCCCTCGACTATTTGAAATCATCATTCAAAGCGGTGCAAACCGGCCTCGCGCAGGTACAAAACCAAGCGGAGCTGGAAAATTTGGTGACCCCGCTGCCCCCGGACACGAAGGAGCTGCTGCGGATCTGTGTATTGCGGATGCAGGCGCTGCACGCGAAGTTTTCGTTTTGGAGCGTGAACTGCGTGGCGTTCGCGGCCGGTACGGCTGCCGCGGCCCCGGGGATACCGGAGCTTCAGCAGTTGCTGTCGGCCGTAGCTCCCGGGGGCGCGGCTCCTATCACGGCGGGGGAGACGCCGGCGGTCTACCTCGCGGCGGTGCTCGAGGCGATGCGGTACCGGGTGAGCGGGGGGGGCGCGCGGGCGTTCTTCTCTGAGTTCGCCGGCGCGGCGACCGCGGACGCGAAGGCGCTCGGGCTGCTGGGGCGAACGGGTAAAAGTCCGCTGCCCCCGCGGTGCTTCGGCTCCTATTTAGCGGATCTGGGGAAGGACCTGCCGCCAAATGATGCGATCCCTTTCGAGAAGCAGCGGCAGG
>RXOD01005149.1:0-15638 GCA_005223375.1 Amoebophrya sp. AT5.2 | reverse complement strand
TACCCTCGCACCCCTCTCGCACAGCCTTAATTACCTCGCACTTTGCTTTATATAAATTCTTCAATGGCACCCATGGACATACTCATCGTCCAGCGAGAAGTGTCTGGTAAGGGTTCTCTCGGGCGCACTCGGTCCTCTTGCGATCAAACCGACACCAGTAGCCAGGGACTCGCATGCCGTATGGCTGCAAAGTTCGCGGGGGCGGAAGCCAGCACACAACAGGAACCACACACAGGAGGTCGAATCCATGAGTAAGCACATCTGAGATCCAGAGGTCCCAGCCGTAATGAGTCACGGCGCTAAATGAGACCAGCCGAGAGATGATCGGGACTGCGATCGAGGTTGGTGGTTCGATCTTCCGCTGTGGTGGCTGATAAATTTATCTTAAAAACAGGTCGCTGAATTTATTCCACCTGTAAGAGTCCAGGAGGTGGTTCGTGAGCACCCAGTTGAGCGCGGAAAACCCGTCGCACAGCGTCTTCGGCACCTGCAGCAGCCGCGGCAGGCGGTTGGACTCCTTCGCGTCTTTTGGGTTCGTGGGCACGAGCGGCACGTCGAACAGCCCTTGCTCCCCGTCCAAGTGTTTGCCCTCCTTGGCCCCGTCACTACAATTGTAGAAGCTGCGGAAGTACTCCACGCTGGCGCGGAAAGAATTGGCTCCGGGGATTTGATGTGTCTGGGGCTGATGAAAAGCCGCATCCTCAGAAGCGTCTTGGGTAATGATCAGGGGGGCTGTTGTTGTGTCTCGGGACCCAACTCCTCGCGAATTGTAAAATTTGTAAAATCGCAGACGGTCCTCGAAAGTCAAAGGTTTTGATGAACTTCTGTCGGGGTTGTTTTTCTCGCTGCGTCCCCTTCGGATCTCCATCGGCCTTTCCAGTGCGAAAGGCAGCACTTCGTACCCGAAGAACTCGTCGAAGAAGAAATCCAGCGGGATGTACTCCTTTGTTGCTGGCCGCTCGTCGATCGCTGCGGGGATGCGGCACAAAACGTCCACGCGGTTGTACACACTCCGCTTCAGCGGTTCTCCCAGAACTTTCCGCTGTGCTCCCCCCACTTCCCCCGAAAAATGAGATGTGTCCTCTACTTCTACTTCGTCAGCAATCGCTCCCGCCCCAACGAGCTCGAGGCCACGGGTCCGCACCGATGGGAAGGCGATGCTGCTCTCGCTCGGAGTTTGGGCTAGTTCATTGCGCCGGCGCAAGTATTTTGCGACGATCACGTTGAGCTTGAACGGGGGGACCCTGTTTTTGCGCAGCGCCCACACGTCGCTTTCTGTCCGAACGCTGCTGTCGTCCGCAGAAGCCGTCGCAGAGAGGTTGAACGCCGTCTTCAGTCCGGAAACGGCGTTCAACTTCTCCGCAACGGCTTCTTCGATCCGCTGCCAGTCTTCGTGGCTTTTGTCGCCACAGGGCGCCAGATCGGTGCGCGCGTCTGGGTCCGCGAGAAAGGCTGCTGCGGCGTCGCCTCCGCCATCAAAAGCGGACGACTCACGAAAACCGCCAGAGGCTTCGCCCCTCAGCACGCGGAGCAGAAACGCCCCAACCGGGCCGCGGACCATCTGCCGGACCTGCTGCTGCAGCCTAAATTCCGAGGGCCCCGAAGCAGTTCGCTTTGACGTCGAATCCGGCCTTTCCCTGTTTCCCGTTCCCGCGGACGCCCCAACTGCGCCAGACACAAGCGCTTGGAAGAACGACGTCGCGTCGGCGAGCGTGGGGAAGTCCGAGAGGTCCACGTAGCTCGCCCGCTCGGTGTCCAGGATCTCGGCAAGATTGCGCGCTCCGTGGATCACGGGGACGCAGAGTTGTTCGCGCAAGCAGCCAAAGACTTCAGGGTCCAGCACGTCCCTCTCCCCCAGATCCACGTCGACGAGGAAGAAGCGGAAATGTAGACGACCCGCCAAATCGAAATCATCTTCGCTCCTTTCCGCCAGCCCCACCATTTGCTCCTGCACGCGGGCGGCCAGCGGGCCCTGTACGACGGCAAAGGACAGCTGGACGCTGACGCCGGAAGTTCTGCTCGTAGGTGTTGTTCCGTCCCCGTCACGCACGTGGTTTTGTACTTCCTCCTCCTCCTCGTCCTCCTCGTCCTCGAACGCATTGACCATGGCGGAGAGCGACCGCTGCTTGCTGCCAACTGACTTTAAATCGTTTTCAGCAGGCATTGGCGCTTTTGTTCCAACAGGTCTGGCTTGCGCCTCAGGCGCCATGGAGCCCGGCACGAAGCAGTAGCTCCGCAAGAACGACTTAGAGATCCAAACCTGCGTACGTTGCAAACAAATGATAATTTTCCGGCCTCCTCATTCCAGCCTTATCGAGCGGGAGGCACCGTGCGTCGCCACCGTCGGCGGGACCCTTGCCGGAAATCGCCCCTGCTCGTTCTGCGGCGAGTGGGCATCCCTTCGGGCCTCCTGCTGAGAGCCCCTCCCGACCTCTCGTGTGGGGCATACTAGGCGGCCCTCTTACGGTCAGATACTAACGCGGGGAGCGGTCCATGGGACAATCCCAAATGAGGGGGATCGTGAGGGGGGGTCCCGATCCCCCGTGAGGAACCCCCGCCGGCAGTTGCCGCCAATCCTCAGAACCCGGCTCACGCCCTACGACGGCTGATGTGTCGTTCGTCTTGTATCTGAAGGGCTGCGGGGGGCGCGAGGCTTAGTCGGCCAAAATTTTTTCCAAAGTAAGCAGCTTTGGGTCTTTGTAAGAGACTCGGCGCGGTAGCCAACGACGTAGTGGACGGGAGTGGAGGCGCGGCTCGAGGCCGGATCCCGGATGCCGAAGCGGTTCTGGGCCAGCAACCTCCAATCGGCCGCCGACTCGGCGTAATACACGACGAGGCGGTCCCGGTTGCGGCTGGAGACGTCTTCATCGCCGTCACCGGTTTCGGGGAGCAGCAATGTCGTGGAGTTGAGCAGCAGGAAACTCTTGCTGCTTCCCGGAGTGGGTTTGGAAGCTGACCAGACGGCATTCGTACCTGTGGGCACTACTAGAAGCAGGGACGAGAGCAGGGAGCCCCTGCTGGCAGCCGCTGGTTTTTTTCGCCTCCGCTTTTTGTAATTTTTCCGCCGCGCGCGCGAGACGGCCATTTATGTACCGCAAAACGGGCTTCTGCGCTGCACAGCGTTTGAGAGGATGAATGGCGCGCGCGGTTTCAGCCTCTAAAGACGCGAACGAAGCATCGAAACGAGGAGAGAACGGCGACGCATGAACAAACACACCCTGTCTACCCCCCTACGTTTCGCAGGGACAGCGATGCTTCTGCACTTTCTTCATGGATGCCTCGAGCACCAGCGCGCGCGCAAATTTGGCGCAGCGCATCTTCAAATCACACCTTCGCCCGGCGTCCCGAGTGGGGATCGGCGCCACAGAAACCGCACGCACAGTTTCCGTGCTCCTTGAGACTTCTTCTATAAATCGCCGCAACACACTCACCCCGGATCTGCTGGGCTGTCTTCCTCTGGTACTAGGCAATCTGCGAAGGCTGCCATGAAGGCGAGATCTTCGTCGTCGTTGTCCTCTGCGCCGCTCGTAACTGAAGAAGCCCCAGCGCAAAGCGCGTGACTGCCGGTAGCAAGTTCGCGATTAGAAGGATCATGTGCAGCACTCGCCTTCGAGGAAGAGGAAGCGCCCGACGAGTCGAGCATCCACTCGTCGGGCGAACTGTCGGACCCACCGCCGAACAGCCACTCGTCGGGCACGTCCTCGAAGGCGCGGCTGTGGAAGCCGTGGCGCAGCTCTCCCAAGATTCCCCTTCGGGAGAGACCGTGGAAATCAAATCCGAGCGGCGGCCTCCAGAGGCGCAATTTCACGGGGCTCTCCGTGAACCGGGGCACCTGGGTTCGTGAGTTTTTTTCGTCCTGTTTGTTTTACTGCGTGGTAGTACACCTTTCTATATGCATATACCTTTGTTTAACTGCGTGGAAGCAAGTGCTGCGGAAGAATTGCAAAAATACGCACTTTAATACGTACTTTCGGCAGCGCTCGCATCCGTGCCTTGTACTCGTCGAGCGACTCTGTCGCGCGCCCCCGCTTCCGGATCTCGGGATCCAAAATGGCAGTGGCTGGCGAAGGGCGCTTGCGGGAGGGCGATGAAGAGGCTGGGCGATCGCGACCCTCCCGAACGCTTGTACCACTGGTGCTGCAGCGAATGTTGGCAACCCTGAGAGCTGCGCTGGTTTGTGTAACCATGGCGCCGCTGCTGCTGGAGCTGGTAGGGGCGCTGGAGCTGGAACAGGCCGAAGCTGAAGTCGTGCTAGTAGTAGACCGGACCCAGGAATGGCTGTCAACAACGGAGGGAATCGCCGCAGCGGAGAGCTCAAGCCGTTTTCCTGGCGATGCCGGCATCTTTTTTCCGAGGCGTCCTTGAAAGAATTTAGAAAGGAAGCTGCTTCTAGATCCTGCGAGTGTAGTAACTGATGCACTAACGGCAGAGTGAGGATTGGTAGCGGCTGTTGCCGTCCGACATAGATTCACTTTCTTATATATCAAAAGCCACTTCTTCCGACCTCAGCCTCACGATTATTTGCGTAAGTAGCGACGGCAAGGCCACGAGCACGTCGTTCTCCTCTTAGAGGCAAACAGCTTTCTTCACCTCCAACGACGTTCGGAAACGGCTCGGTTGCCCCAGTATCGGCTACAGCCAGGTTTGATTCTGTGCAATAGTGTTTAGAGCCGAGATCAACGTGTACCATTCGCCCGCCAACACTTCTGTCCAATTCTCCTTCGAAGTAACAGACAAGATTCATTATCCTGCATTAGCATTATTATTGTCCACGGTAGCTGCAAAAAACTATGCAGCGAGAGCGAGCAGACGTAGGTTATATAATTAATGGGGCATTGTTTGAGAAGTGTGTGTGTGGAGGAAACAAAATAAGGCGGAAACATTGTTTAGAAGATCGAGAATTGAAGCATTGTGAATTGCCGTCTGTATATTTAGATGCGATTTTTCGGAAACCTGCCTCATGCTCACGGCACTCCTGCGTGCTGCGCAGGGTGAAAAAAAACATAGTCGTGCCGCGTCGCGATGGCCCATTGTGAGTGTGCAAGTATCGATAGTATCGTCTAAACCATTGAATCTCGTGGCTGAAATCTTTTTCCTTTCGTAGCGAAAATCTATAGTTGCGAAATCCACCCGATCTAGGTCCGAGTGCGAACTAGGATAACGCGGGCGCACAGCGACGCTCCGTTTCCGGCGCTGAGTTGGCACCGCCTCGCGCCACACACCACATTCGTACGCTCTGTCTGTCCACCACTGCAAACAGACCCTGCGTTGCCTGTATAGCAAAACTAAATAAAGTGTCGCGCCTGTTGTATAGAAAGCGGATAAAGACGAGTTTAGTTATCGGTAGCCCGTAGAATTAATAACAGTTTATCCGGATGATGCCATGTTTCTCCAGGAGCACGCGTTCCAGCCCCTTTCGATTGATGAAAATGTGCGTCACCTTATGTTCGACCCCATCTGGTGCCCCCTCGCCCCGACAACAGTAGGTCATCGGTTTTGCATCGATATCATGAGCGGGAACCCGTCTGCCGCGGCGAATTCCTGCAGCTGCTCTTTTGCCTTCGCGTTCGGCAACTGCTGTCCCCCATGCTGCTTGTAGCTCTGCTTCGCCCCCCCAACCCCCCCTCCGATATCGGGCATGCGGTTTCGGCCAGCATCGCTGCTGCCCAGCGATCCGCCCCCCGCACGGTCCGTTCTGCCCGCCGACGCCGCAGCCGCGCTCGCCGGCGCCCCGTCCATCTTCGCAGCCTTCAGCTCGACTTCCATCTGCTTGATCTGGTTTCGTTTGTTTTCGTTTTCCGCGTTTGAGATATAAGTACATCGTGCAGAGGCAGAGGGAATGTTGGACCCTGGTGATTATCTTTATCACAGAGAAATTTATCACGATATACAACAGTTTCCCCATTATACTTACCTTATCCTGATAGCCTTTTTGTGTTTTTCTGAGTTGGTTTATCTCCGCGATGAGCATGGAGTTCTCGCCGATTTTGCGGAGGTTGTTCGCCTTCCCCAGCTCAGTCTGCTGCTCGCTTTTCGTGGACAGCTTCTTCAAACTCCGACTCAGCTGCCGCTTCTGCCGATCCATCTCCTCGATGCCCGCGTCGCCGGGGCCGTCGCCGGCAGCGACCGCGCTGCCGCTGCTGCCCGACGAGTGCGTACCGGAGTAGGTCTGGTACAGTGCGTATGCCGTGCTCAGCTGCTACAGGCGTATTTCAGTTTTCCAACGCAGGTGGACGTGCTTAATACTCCCCAGTTTCATATAAAGAGTACAGGTATTACAGCAGCCATCTGCCGGACTCTGGGCGGCGATGAAACTTGGGGGAGAGCGCCGATGGGGGGCGGAGGAATTCGGGCAGCGAGATCGGCGGGCAGGACAGACATGGCGGGCATAACCGCGAGCCCACCAAATAGGGAACAGACTGACGGAACCATGCAGCAGCCGATGCGGATAGTGTGCTTCCCAAAGGAAAGCAAGACGCCCCAATCGCTACCCTAAAAAACTGCCTCGGATCGCTGCCTCTGTCCTCGGAGCTACAATCAAATATAGAATAGGGGCCTTAGCAGCTCTGCACCAGCATAGCTTTCGGAGACTGATGATGGCTTTCTTGGGTTCGTCGCTTTCGTGCGCGGCGGTGTACAGCTCGCGCTGGAAACGGGCGATATACTTCTCTTTGTCCTCCTTCTCTTTCGCCACCTGCTTCACCGCCTCCACCTGGTGCTGGATGCTGATTAGAGCGACCAAAGAAATACAAGACGAAAAACGAAACTTCTGAAAACACCTACGTCATAGCCGCGATCTCGGGTGGCGAGTGCGAGTTCGTGTTTTTCATAAATGAGAAACACGAGCTCACACTCGCCACCCACCACCGCGGTGGAGGCATATTCAGACCGCGCTCTCGTACGTTCTACGAAGGATATGGAGCAACCTACCACGACGCCCGGGACCGACAGGAAGGGCCGCAGCACCTTCCCCGCACCACATATCAAGAGGATGTGCCCCCATAACAAAGTCTATAAGTGGGTTCCTTGGTTCTTCGGTCGGTGGGTAAGGTGAGCTTGAGCGACTCGATTTGTTTCTCGCGGTTTTGTTCGACCTTCAACTTTTGCACGAATTCGCGCCCCGCATCGGCCAGGTGCGAAGACAGCTCGTTGATCTTCTGCTCCTTCGGGTGGATGCGCTCGTTCAGAAACTTCAGCTCGACCTGATGCAGTTTCGACGGCCAAATGGGTAGAAAGCTGCAGAAGAAATAAAAAATAAAATAGCACGAAAAGTAGAAAGGCCTCCACTCCTTACCTCCACAGCGTTTTTGTGCTTCTCGGTCTTCTCGACGGTTTTCTTGAGCTCTGCGATGTCCTGCTCCTTTTTCTTGGCGATTTTTTCCTGGTCGAGAATGGAGCTTTTCAGCCGCTCAATATTTTGCTCCAGGGCGGTGGCTTCCTTCGCCATGCGACCGGCGTTCTCCTCGTGCTCCTTCTGTAGAATGGCAAACCTGTAGAATGCGCGAAGAAGAGGTACGGCAAAAGATCACGCGGAAGAGCAGCTCCCGCGAGCTATGGCACTTATTTTTGGCCACACCTTCACCGACGCATCCGCCCTCGCGTTGGTGTGTCGGCTTTGTCAGACAATTCAATCCGGCTCGCAGAAGCAGGAAAAAAGTATATAAATATATAGAGGTACTAATACTTTTGTCTTTCTTTTTCCATCGCTGTGAGTCCCCGCAGCAGCGTCTCCTGTTCCTTTTTCAACGCGTTCACCTTGAACTGCGACTCCTGGAGGTTTCGCGTTGCCTGGTCCATCAGTCCGCTGATTTCCACGTCCCGGTCCTGTTCCTCATCCTTCAGGATCGTGTTGTACCGCTGCTCCACGTACTTGATCAGCGCCTTGTACTTCGCGATCTCCTCCTGCTTCTCGGACAGGTCGTCGCGCAGGCTCCTCTCCGTCGCCTCCGACTCCACCGCCATCTGGCTCTTGGTCTGCTTCAACTTCTCGGCCGCCTCCTCCCGCGCTTCATACATCTGCTTGGTCGGGGTGTGGAAGCGAGAACACGAAAGGCGCCAGCCACTACACAAATACACTAAACCTACGAGCGCGCTGCCCTAGCTGCAAATGCAAAGAAAACCCTGTCGATGCCTACAACCATTGCCAAACCTCCGCGACGATGGGCATATACGCACTATACTATGAATGAATTATGTACAAGCAATCGCGGCTCATCCTGTAGTACTAGATCAAAGAAGCTGGCACTTTTCGTGGAAGTTTTTGGGATAAAAAATGGAGTATCGGTCGTTCTCCATCTGTAGTTTTGCGGCGTACATGGACTCGAGCTGCTCTTGGGCGGCGATGTGCTGCGCCTCCAGCGCCTTCACCATCCGCGCGGGCTCCTGTGGTCGAGAGTATCAAGGCATACTGTTTTTCAATAACAGTAACCGCTGCGTACAAGAAGAATCCGAGCACAGCCAAACTAACCCCAGTCAGTAAACCCCAACAAAAACCTGTTCCCTTTCTTGGATGATGTCTTCCAGCAGCGCGATGCGTTCTTTGAGCTGTTCTGTCTCCGTCTTGTCGTTCACGGCTTTGCTGCTTTCCAGGCGCGCCTCATACATGTACCGCTGCTGGTCCAGCTTCTGCAGGCTGTCCAACTTGATCTGCTTCACCTCGTGTTCGAGCTTCTCGGGGTTAGAGGCGAGGGAAAAACGGCATTTCTGGAGCGGTATTTCTGGCGGCGGTATTTCTGACTTTCGGCTTCTTTCACGATATCAGAAGTAACGCAATCAGGACACTAAACACAGACACGAAACATCGGCGCGACAAAGGAAAACACTCTTGGCCAGACCCCCTGCCATGGACGCTTTGCGGCGCTAGCTGTGGCTATCCGTCTAGCCGATGGGCGAGCACAACAAGACCGCACACAAGACAGCGGCGGTCAACCTTGATCTGCTTCACCTTGTGCTCGAGCTTCTCGGGCGTTTTTTTTTGAAAAGCGGCATTTCTGGGGTGAACAGCCCAGTCCTGTATGAGACCGCATACAAGAGGACAGAACTACATCCATACAAAATTCACGAAACCAAATACAAGACAATGAATACGAGTACAGCCCATCGCCCGTGACGCATCAGTTGAGACGTCAACTACCCAACTGCCCACAAGAGTAAGAGTTCCACGCCCAGAGGCATCCCCAGTAAAGTAGGTTTTTCCCCTCCGTAGCGATCTGGTCCGCGTAGCTCACCAGCTCCTGCTTCTCCACCAGACAGATCTCGTCGGTTTTTGGAAGATTTTTTACAAGAGGGCTGTGCTGGCGGGTAGTGAGAGTCGTGTTGTAGTGGCTGCCGGCTGCTAAGAAAGCCTAAACCCCTACGAACAGTTTTTGCGGGCTGCGGCTCCTACATCAGCGAGGGCCGCTGGGTACCGACCATGCAGCGTTCGGGCACCAACGAACATTGAGACGTCCTACGTTACCACACGACTGTCCTTCTCTCCTCCTCCATCAGCCCCCCTGCGTAGCTGCTGCGTCGCGGCTGCTCCACCTCCTCCTCCAGCTCCTCCGGTCGCAGCACGTCCGGCCCCCGAGGCCAGCGACAGCAGGAAGATGCTGCCGTCCAGCCCCGCGGTGATGAGTCTGTTCTCGTTGCACAGCATCTGCACCAGCGTGGGGCCCTGCGTGCGCGTCGTCTTCCTCCGCACCGCGTGCAAAAAGTACTCCTGGTACTGCGAACTCGGCTTCACGGGGTGCGGGAAGGCCCACAGCGTGCCCAGAGAAGTCGTCGCGTACAGGGTGCTCCCGCCATACCGGACGCTCACGTCGGTGCCGGGGCCGTACTCCCTGCGCGGGAGTGGAGAGTACGAATCCACTATCGGAAGCAATCCAGAACCTTAGCCCACAGCATAAGCAGTAGCCTTAGTTTAATAATATTTTCCAGTACCTGCTCTGCATGAGCCAGGCCGTGTCTCTTTGTTCGTCCCTGGAGATTTGTTGGAGCGTGCGGTCGAAGGCCAGGCTGCTGATCGTGCCCGCGCTCTCGGCCGGCAGCTCCAGCTTCGTATGCAGCGCCAGCACGTCTGGCAGCTCGCGCTTCACCCCGGATCCCCCAGATTCCCCCAGCACGTCCGCCTGCTCAAAGCCGCTGACGTGGTACAGGTCGTAGAGCCGCGCGTAAGTCTTCCCGAGAGCCTCCTTAGTATTCAGGGACTTGAAAGAAACGCCGCACACCCAGCGGCGGCGGTTCACGGTGAGTTAGAGGCGGAAGCAGTGCATTGCTGGAAACATCAATAAAAGCAGGGCGGGAGGGGGGAAGCAAGAGTCAAAACCTCAGGGGGGGACGGCTACCGCAGTGTCAGCGAGGTGCCATTTCTGCTCCCAGCGTCGGCGCTGCAGGGGGTCCGAGTTTCGGCTCGCTCGCTGGCGGGTAGCGAACGCGGCCAGTTGTCGGATGGCGACCTTGGCAGATTCAGACTAAGAGATGGCCCCAAAATGGGGCTCCGATTTCGGCTCGGCCCCCTGCTGTCAGCACGTCAGCGCGTCCTTGTACTGGCTGAGGCTAAAAAACGCCCAAAAAGAGCCAGAAAAATATAGTCTAGAGGCCAACCTGTTCTTTTGTAAAGATGCAGGCAACAGTGCACTGTTTTTGTGGGCGTAAGTGAGGTCGCCGTCGAAGGCGATCGCGACGTGGAAGTTCTCGAACATGAGCTTCATCTTCGCGTCCGCCTTGTCCTGTATCAGCGCGTTGCCGTCGGGGCGAAGGTTACAGAGGGGGCGAAGCAGAGAGGAGGAGGACCCGATTGGCTTTTAGTTTTGGTAAATGAGAGATATAGATTTTCGGTTTCTAAACGTAGCTACCAGTACTTCCGGCACTGCTGTCGAAGGAGGGGGACCTTCGGCCGATAGGCTTGTGCCGACGACCCCGCCGCCATAGGTTACGGCGCGGTGAACAGGGGATGTCCAGCTAAGAATCGGCGCGCGCCATCCGCCGGTCGCACGCCGCTATGGCTATGGGTAAAAAAATTTATAAATCCTCTCCACCATCTTCATCGTCCACCGACGACGTCCCCCGTCTCCCCCCCCCTAAAGTCTTTGTGGGGCTCGAGGAAGTATTCTGCCAGGAGAAAGTCTTTGTGGGGCTCGAGAAGTATACTTTGCAGGTCCCAGAGGTAGAAGCAGCCGTCCGCGCTGACGGTTGCCATCCGGTCGCACGCTGCTGTAGGTAATGAAGAAGGGGGTGACTTCATACGCAGGTAGGTAAAAAAGGTATCCATAATGATTAAATCCTCTCCACCATGATCATCGTCCATCGACGAGGTCCCCTCTAGCTTCGCCTAAAGTCTTTGTGGGGCTCGAGGAAGTATTCTGCCAGCCGCGTGTAGGTGAGCAGGTCCCAGAGGTAGAAGCAGCCGTCCGCGCTGACGGTCGCCAAGGTCTTGCTGTAGAAGTCGAAGCAGCAGTCGACTACGGGGGATTGGTGTTTTTTCAGCACCGCCAGCTTCTGCATGGTGAGGGGGTCGAACAGCGCCACGAACTTCCCGTACACGACTGCGAGTAGGTGGCCCGCGGTCGGCGCGTACACAACTTTCTTGAGGTTCGCGAACCGCATCTCCTCCCCGACCTGGAGCCGCTTGGCGAGCAGCTGGAACACCTTCAGGGTGCCGTCCGTGAACCCAACACAGGAGGTATGCAGATGTCTTGCGCCCAACTGTGACTTAGCTGAAAGGTGAAGAACTCTATTAATCCCCGGCACTGGGGAGATCAATCAAACCACAGGAGCGAGGAGTGCGCCACCCTCGCCTTCAATCATCGAATGAACGCGGAGCAGCTGCTCTGAACCGCCCCAGACCTCGCTTCGCGCCTTGTATGCTGTCGGCACCATACTGTATTCTCGGCCACCACAAGGAACCCAGCGCCAGGCCCCTCTACTCTATGTGATGGATCCTTTGCTTCACAGTTGGGTACATAGTAGCTACTTTTCCGCGCTAACAGCTGTAGCCGTCCGGGTGCATCGCGGCGGTGAGAGGCTGCTTCGAGAAGAACGTGCAGTTCTCCAGCTCTAAATTGTCGGCGTTGTAGATGCGGGCAGAGGCGTCGTGCTTCTCGCCAGACACCGTGATGAAGTAGGGCCGGCTCGACGAGGTGGAGGCGGACACGGACAAACCGTTAGAGGCGAGTCGATTTTTCACAATGAATCTCTCAGAGGGGTTCGTTTCAGACTGAGACTGAGACACACAGACGAGATGATACACACAGAACGACAGCAGCAGCTGCAGTTTCTAGGGAAACTGCAAAAAGCTCTCGCTTCTTGCCATGGTTCGCGAGAGTCCTTCGCCCGTCACCCAGGCAAGTGGAGGCATTTCATCCAATCGCCACCAGCCATCGGCCGCGGGACCACGGTTTAATATACTCCCACAGGATTTGCATTCGCTGCTAGGTAGATGAAAGCGAGATGAGTCAATTCATTGTGCCCATCTTTAGGCTGGAGACCTGTACAGCCCTGCGTCTGAGACTGCGACACACACACACCGACTATACACGCAGAAGGACGGCCGCAGGTGCTCGGTCCATAGGTTTCATAGCGAGCAAACAGACATTTCGCACATTCGCCACCAGGCAGCGGCCATCGGGATCACAGTTTATAAATCCAGAAGATTCATCGCATTCGCTGCTAGGTCTCGGAGGTAAAGATGGGCGCGGCGTGGGCGGCCAGCGAGCGGCTCGCGGGGTACTCGATTTTTTCCTTCGCCATGTACAGCTCCGCGAGGTTCACGTACACCACGTCCCCGTCGGCGAAGGCCAACACCACCCCCGCCTGCGTTTTGGTAGAACTCGTAGAAGTGCCGAGGAGCTCGTCGTCAACCGCGATGTCGATCGAGACCACGTCGCACTTCCGCCCGGTGTACAGATTGCGCACGAAGCGGTAGCCGTTACAAATTGGTTTTATTCATACTGTAATTGTTGAAAAGCATTTAAGTATTTCATGGATAGTAGATGGAAGTGGAGCTGTTGACGTGTAGTTCCTTTTTTTGTGTGTAGATCCTGATCCGATTGCAATCTGTGTGTAGATCCCGTCCGGATCCTCCCGAGTGTCGTGGCAGCCGCAGGCACAGGAAGAGGACAAGAAAGAGGCCCACAACCTTAGGCCCCATCAGCCAAACGCCAGCACGAGAGCCAGGACATGTAGGCCATCAGAATCCTACCGCAATGCGTTCCCTCTAGCCGGAGAGTATCGCCATGTGGTCACACCCCACATACCCTATCCGATGGCCCAGTCCCTCCTTTTGCAATACTTTCTTAGGTATGCCAGCAGGTATGAATGAGTCCACTCTCGGTAAAACTGTGGCTGTCGAGCCTTTCCCAGATGCCCAAATATCCGTTCGTGCCGCCGAGGATGAAGCCCTTCGGGAAGGTGGCGAGGCAGAGCGGCTTAATCTCGTCGGAAAGGGTGTGCTCGAAACACTCCTGGAGGATGTCGATTACCTTTAGCGGTCCTTTAGAAGATCGCCGGGCTGCGGATGCAGAGATCGGCCGATGCATCTCGGGTATGAAGGGAACAACTGCACCAACTGCAGAGCTCCGATCTGGCTCATGAGCCAGCTTCGCGCAAGCTTGAGCCAGTTCAAGAGGTGCATTTGCACCTCCTGAACAGCTCTGAGCGGTTCCGGAGGTCTTCAGGAGGTGCAAATGCACCTCCTGAACTGGCTCAGAGCTGTTCAGGAGGTGCAAACGCACCTCCTGAACTGGCTCAAGCTTGCGCGAAGCTGGCTCATGAGCCAGATCGGAGCTCTGCAGTTGGTGCAGTTGTTCCTTTCATAATCTCGGGCGTATGTAGAACAAGTAGTACGATTCAGTGGGCCGCAAGCTGCGTCGCGCGGTGAGCAGGGTAAATTTGTATGGAGGTATCAATCTCCCGACCATAGAAAGCAACTAGTTTAATACCGAGGCTCCAGGAGCACACCACCCTTTGGTCAGAGGCTCTCCCCAGCCACAACTTCCCGTCCCATAAGGCTATACGTACATTACCGCGATGGGTCGCACAATCCTACACCCCGCAGCCCCGAGTTTGGGTGTCGATCGATCAAGCCCTAATCTCGATGTCCACCAGGTACACTTCTTGCGCTTCTCTGTTCACTGCCACGACTTCCTTCTGGGTGTTCCACCGTTTTTGCTGCAGCAGTTTCGCCGTGTTGGTTTCCTCGTCTTTCACCGGGTGGGGGCCGTGCCATTGAAACGTCATTAAATCCGGGTTGGATGCAAGTCCCTTGTTGCCATTGCCAGCCTCAAATTCCGGAAAGGGACGCAGGTCCTTGGACACAGTGTTGTACCTGCAGTGGTATAATTGGGTCGTCGTCGGGTCAACACAAATAAGTCCGTTTTTTCGAATCTCAGATACAGTACTTCCACAGCTTGAGGTAGCCGGCTTTTCCCGCGAGCAGCACTAGATTGGAGTCGTACGGCGCAAACGCTACTTTGTTTACTTCGTTCGGGAGCACCATCTTCACCAGAACTGAGAGCTCGCCACGGCTGTTCACCTCGCACAGCTGCAGGATGGTCCCCAACCGCGCACTGAAAAACGTCGTCGGGTCCTCAAACTCGGGCGTCAGTGGTGTGGAAGGGGTCGCGGGGGCGACACGCTTTGCCTATTATAGGCCGGAGAGAAATTACTAGTGGTTTTATCATATTCGAGATTCGGCAGGCCTTGCAGGCAACGCGTGACGTGCTCCATGGATTAGTTCTTTCGTCAGACTGAAATTCCTATTCGCCTCAATCACGAATCTAACGCTAGATTAATAAAAAACTGCAGCAGTCCGTCGGACAACGCCTCCTGCGCAGCCTTTTTCGCCCGAAAGCTTCGGTTCGAAACGAAGCGCGCGGGTGCCGGTTCGTTGGCCAATCGGGTTTTGTCTGTGTCGCCCCGGGTAAAAAGAGCGACCCTTGAGTTGTTCGAGTCCATCGCCACGGAGGTGTAGCCCGCTCTTTTTACGTTCAGGCCCAGGTTCCCCGTCGACACGCCCACGAGAGACTCGCCGGTTGTCGGCAGGAACGACTGCGCAAACGGCAGCGCCTGCGGTGCCGCGGCCGTACCTGGATCGGTTTTGAAACCTGGATCACTTTTGAAAACATTCATTTTGCTTTGAAAATTGTATGCGTGAGCACTACATCGATTGCTTTCCTATTTTTTGTGCGAGCTTCAGATGCGGCGACAGAGCGATTCACTTACGAAAATACATAAGCACTCAGAAAAGTGTGTCACAGTGAAGTAGTACTACATCATATTTATCTACCTCCCGCCGTTGCGCCCAATCCGGCGCCCAGGTTGTAGAGCGTGACCTGCCCGAAGGTTGCGAGACTGCTCGACGAGCTGCTGCCCCCCGCGGAGCTGCTTCCTGCGCTACTCCCCGCCAGGATCTCGCAGGACACCGCGACCGTTTTTAGAGGTTCGAAAAACTCAACGCAGGGTCTAAAGCAGGCTTCGTCAGAGACCCTCTCCCTTCTGTGTCCGTCGATACCCCTTCGAAGGGGTACGACGGCGAACACTAGCAGGCAACACCTGCGAAACTACAGAAAGAGAACCCCAAGACGGCGACGGGCTGACACTTCCAGAGAGAGAAACGCCTGCAGATATGACGGGTCGCAGCCTCTGACAAATCTCAAGGC
>RXOD01005148.1:0-15644 GCA_005223375.1 Amoebophrya sp. AT5.2 | reverse complement strand
CGACACCGACACCGAGACGAAACTCGCCGACCGCAGTCCAGTTGTCCGGTTTTCGTCGACGATGGACAAGGACAGCGCTCGTTCTAGCAGCAGCGGGAGCAGCCACCAGCAGGCCAACGGGCTCCCGTTTTTTGGCGAGCAGAAGGTTCCTTTGTCCAAGCGTGGCCGACTACAACAAGCTGCGCATCTGTATTCGGTGGCACCACCGCCCCAGGTCTCCGACAGCTGGACTCTGTGCCGGTGTCTAGCAAGGACGAATCAGGGCGTACACGGGTTCCGGGGACTGAAGTTCTGGGTGCAGGAAATTCCGATTTTCATCGGCGGCGTCGCATTCAACCCGGTATTCATAATATGGACGGTGCTTCTTGTCTACCTCCTGTTCGACCTACCCATCGAGTTCGAAGGAGCATCGAGACGAACCGAGCCGAGCCGAGCGTACTCCACGTGGTGGGGAGGAAGGTACGGGCGAGCAATCGTGCAGGCCTTTTGGGACCAGGACGCCGGCCACGAGCATGCAGAGCCACGAGCATCAAACTTCACGTCGATAAATTCCCAAGCCTACTCCCTGCGACCCCTTCTCCGCGGCTTGGACGTGCTGCAGGGAAGATTCTACAGATGGTACATTTTGACCGCGCTGATGACTCTGCCCGTGACGGAGATTCTGAAGTTTTGTTTTCGTTCCCCGCGGCCGGACTACAATTTCTACGCGACGCAGTGCTCGTTGCTGGCGCCGCGGCAGCCCCTGAAGCGACGCCAGTACTGGGGCCGCCACTTCAAGTCCCCCAACCTCTACCACACCCGCTACGCCTTTCCGAGCGGAGACACGGCGCAGGCGGCGAATTTCGGCCTCTTCATGTTCGTGTTCGGCGGCTACGTGAGCGGCATATGCGTGCTGCTGCCACTGGTGGCCTTCGCGAGAGTGTTCTACGTGTGCCACTGGATCGAGGACACCATCGGGGGCTGCCTCGTCGGCACGCTCACGCAGTCCTTTATGTACCTGTACTTGGTGAAGAGCTCGGCGGGAGTGGGAGCGGGGTCGGAATCAGGAGGAGCGTGCGGGGGAGCGGGAAGAGGTTAGGGCTCTACCTCTACGTCTACAATGGGCGGGTTAGATGAATTTTACACATTGCAACCTGACTGGGGGTGTACTAACCTAGGCCAAGGTCAGTACATTTGAGATACGAACGCAAGCACTGTAGATGAGCTCTCCCAGTGGCCGTAGTTTGCTATGTGGCTACCTTATTTCACTGCTTATTCAATTTTATTTCTCTTACCTATCTAAGTATTTACTTTGTTCCTACTTACCGACCCGTTTCCACAATCTTGCATTTCGTCCTTTGTTTCGTGGCATCGATGTTCGAGATCGACAAGAATTGAATTCGTTGAACTGGGCTATAGATACTTTTCCTCTTTACAACTCTCTAGTTCTTTTGCTCTTCAGGCTTCCTTGTAACATGATCATAATTTAAACACTAATATATATAGATACTTCGGTGATATTCTAGCAGGAGGAGGAGCTCTGTGTTTCATCTTACGTTGGCTATTCTTCACAAAACACATTGCAACCATGATGAGGACGAGGACTCTGCATAGACGGGATCATCGATGGTGCTCTTGCTACGTCTACTTTGCAGGCTGTTGCAGGTTTAGTTTTTCACGATGATGATCCAGTAGCTTAGGGCAACGCGGCAAGGCCCAGTTGACGCAGCTCGTCGATGATCACGCGTGCGGGCGCGGAATAGCTCACTTTCCCTTACTCCATCTCACTTCAGGCTGTTGGTAGTGGTATTCCGACCCGTTGCGGTCGTCGCGCCTCTCTTCTGAGGCCTAAAGTGTCAGCTCTGGTGCTTGTTAGTCATCTGCCGCTGTGCTTATTTGAGTGCAGTATGATTACGCACGGGCGGGCGTTGTCCCTAAGACTGACTGTCGCTGCTCTGACTGAGCGGCACTAGACAGTACTTCTCCCATGGATGAAAGACAAAGAGACAGATAGAGAAAGGAATAGCAATAGAAGACTTCCGGGCGTGTGCGGGGGCTCCCCCTGCCTAATCCTAAAGTGCTGCTATGGCAGGCGCTGTTGTGGCTTGTGTGCGCATGCTTCGAATAGCGAAGTTTCTTCGCTCTTTCTGCATGTTGTCGCAATGAATGACCCTCATGCTCCTGCTGATTAAATTGATCCACTGACTTTTGTCGTGATGAACACGATCGCCAAACAACGGCAATGCGCTCGATAAATCGGTAAATGAACCACAGCGACAGCTGGTGTAGATGTAGCTGTTTAAATGATCATGATCAAAGATCTTCGTGCATAAATGCGATCTGTGTCACGCGACTCCTTCTTCCGATGCAAGCTGCTCCTGCTTGATGTTATTTACATTTTTGGTAACAATTTCAATTTTGCCTTCGGGCTTAATATGTCTGCAGGCTCTCATAGGTACGTCTACGTGTACGTGAGGGCGAGCGCTGCAAGAAGCCGCCTTATTGTAGAACGCCAAAGATTTTTTGTTGGAGGCGTTGACTGCTTTTGAATTGCCTCTACCATACCGGACATTGATATTATCCATTCATATCCACCTCCTCCACCTCCATATTAGCTGCAACAAACATAAAACTAGTAGACCCTCAAACTCTCCAAAATGTCACGCGGCGCCACGGTTCTGAAGAACAGTGCCGGCGCCGCCGGCGAGCGGGGTGCAGTGAGCGACGCGCTGGTCGTGAACCAGTCCACTCTTTTCCGACCCGCCATGACCATTGGCACTGTCGCAGACACATCCGTTCCGTTTTCGCTCCAGAAGCTCGGCACGAAGGATTTCCTCGCCGTGGGCAAGGGCAATGGGTTTCAGATCTACGACACCGACAAGCTTCGCCTCAGCTACATTTCGCCCTATTTCAACGACAGGGTGCGTGCCGTGGCGACGATCGGGGAGGCCACGCTGACGGCCTTGCCGGACGGGATTGTTTACATCTGGAGCAAGCACGAGGAATTGGGCAAGCTGGACTGCAGAAACTGCTCCGTGCAGAAAATCATTCCGATCGGTGGCAAATTCGTGGCAGTGGTTGCCGAGAAAGCGTTTGGCGGCGGTGGAGTGGTGCTGTTCTTCGATTTGCATGCTGTGGACGACGAGAGGGTCGACGAGGTGGAGACGGCGAGAATTAAAAGCGGTGGAACAAACAATAAATCTGCGGCAAACATCAAGTGCTGGAAGAAGCTGCACGCGACGATCGATTGCCAGGCGGACAACTACGGGCTCTTTGAGGATGAACAAGTTCAGCGTCGCGGGAAGATAACGTGCGTCACACCGATGCCCACGTGGGTGAACAAGGTTTTGCTTGGCACGAGCACTGGTGAGCTCTTCGTCTTCAACTACTCGAAGATGAAGAAAGTCGGCAAGCTCACCAACCACTTCGGAGGAGGAAGTGGAGATGCTGGAGGAGGAAAAGCGCAGGACGCGCAAAGAAATCCCGGCATCGAGTGCATCACTCCGTGCCCCACCGTCGCCGACACCGCCGCGATCGCTTTCGCGGACGGCACCATTTCGCTTTTCAACGGTCTCACCGACACCTTCCTCTGGAAGGTACAGCAGGTCTCCTCTTCCGGAGGCAAGATTCACTCGCTTTCGTTCCGCTCGGATAAGGGCCTCACCGCTTGCGTCGCCGGTGCGGGAGGGGTGTCCTCCACCACAGCAGGCTCCGGGAACAACTCTTCCAACTCGAAACTCGCCGACCAACTGGTCTCCGCCAACGACCAGGGTTTTGTCGTCTGGGACCTGAACACGAAGCTGCACACACACGTGGAAGCGGTCGAGGATTGCGTCAAAGTGCAATTTTTGGGAGGGGAGCCCTTTCTCATTGCGCAGGGGAGGAACTCGCTGCTGATGTACGTCTTCGACCAGCCGGACGGACTCCCGCGCTCGCTGAGGCAGCGACTTGGGAATGTGCACCCGATCCGGACCATGAAATTCTACAAGGAGGACGGCAACGAACTGCTCGCGGCCTGCGACGGCGTGGTGTCAAAGGTGTCCACGATCCAGCAGCACCAAAATGTCGCGTTTTCAATCTCGGGGAACAAGGGCGGCATGGGCGGCTTCGTGAAGGGCGACGACAAGCTCGGAGCCATCGTCGACATGGGGTTTTCCGCGCTGCGACACTTCGACTGGCCCGCAGTCTGCACGGTAATTCGATAGACGCATTCGCTTTCTTTTGATGTTGGTTGCGCTCCCTTCTCAGAATGCAATAGCAATGCCATGCTTGCGGGAGTGCCTGCAGGCAGGTCCAGAGTCCTTTGCAAGCATATTATGCATGATGGCCTTCTTTGAGTATTGATTCGGAAAAAAGTAAAAGTTAAAGTTGTGTCGTGGTGGTGTACTTCGGGTCAGGTGTGTCTATATTTCGCCTGCTCCGCGATCAGTAACTCAAGTGAGGATGAACCGAAGATTTGATCCACCAAATAAAGCAAAACATAAATAACAATTATTCGTCTCATTTCTAATTCTCTTCCGCTTCAATCAGGCCCATCGCGACAGCAAGACGGTGCACCTCTGGTCCGCGATGTACCAGTCGCTGGTACCGAAGAAGATCGAGCTCAGGCAGAGGAATCTCGACGCCACGCCAACTGCCCTGGAAATGACCGCCGACGGCAACTACGTGCTTATCGGCTACAGTGACGGCTCGTTGCACCGCTTCGCAGTCCAGTCCCAGCAGCACCGCGGCGAATTTAGAGAGCTGAAGCAGAAGAACGGCTCGAGAGCGCATTGCAACGCCGTGTCGTGCGTGGGAGTAACGAGGGAGCTTGAGGTACATTTGTAGCCTTGCTTTTCAAAAACATCAATTTGCATGCGATCATCATGTGATCGCTTAAGACCTTGGCACGCCCTGAAAAATAATTTGCAGCGTCCGCCTACCTATCCACCACACCTGCTCCCCGCCGCCCCTATCCTTTGAATTTCCCCAAAACCACAGGTTGTCTCCGCGTGTTCCGATGCCGCCGACGCCAAGCTTCGCGTTTGGAACCACAAGCAGCAGTCGCTCCAGCACGAGATCACGCTTCCTACCGGCGCCAACTCCTTCGCGGGGCCGGTCGGCTCTCTCCTCGCCGTTTCTCTGATCGACGGAACGGTGGTCGTGGTGGATTTGCTGTCCAAAAAGGTCGTGCGGCACTTCAAGAGCATCGGGTCGAAGGTCCTGGCCATGTCGTGGCGCCGGGACGGCCGCTGGTTGCTTGTGTCGTCCGTCAACAGCAAGCTGCACGTGTTCGACCTCGCCTCCGCACGCTGCATCGACGTGCTGAAGTTTTCCTCTCCCGTGATCGCGATCGAGTTCTCGCCGAGCAACGCCTACATGCTCACGACGCACCCGAAGTCGGCGAAGCTGGGCGCGATATACTGCTGGGCCAACAAATACCTCTTCGACCTGGACCACTCGGCTCCGCTCCTGCGCGCGGAGGTGGGTGCCGAAGATTGCGGGTTCCCGATGGATCTGAGCAAGAAGAAGGGGAATAAACTGCTCCAAGCGGCTGCCGCGAGCAGAATGCTGAAGAGGAGTCGTGGAGGTGGTCGTGGAGAGAACGACGAGGATGATGGTGTTACTGCGTGGCGCGAGGTGGACGAGGAGGACGACTCGTGTTCAAACGGGGGCGAAGACGACGCCACGACGACAAACGCGAACGCACAGAAGCGGGCTGCGGGAGGGGGCGCGACAGTGTCGAAGAAGCGAAAAGTGGAGAAGGCGGCGGCAGATGAAGGTGAGATCGCGTCGCTGGCGAAGGCATTTGCGGAAATCGATGCGGAGGTGCAGCAGCGGAGAAGCCTGCAGAGAGGAAGAACGAACGAGCAGAGCGAGGACCTCGGATGCGAGCTGAAGCTGTCAAACCTCCCAGCGACGCACATCGAGTCGATTCTTCATCACGAACAGATAAAAGAGCGAAATGCCCTCTCCGTGACCCAGGCAGAGGCTGCGAAGAAGGCTGCGCCGTTCTTCCTGCCGACGTTCTACGAGGGAAACGAAACGAAATTCATGAGCCTTGGGGGGAGGGACGACGGTGAAGCAGATGCGGCCGAGGACGAAGATGGGGATTCGAAACTGTCTTCCGGAGATTTGCTTGCCGGTGCAAACATCGAAAAAGACAACACCAGTTTCTTCCTCGGCGGCGCTGGTGACGACAACCACAACGCTGCAGCGGCAGGATCCGCAAGCGCAAGTGCCGAACCGAAAGCAAAAGCCGCCTCCTCGAGCTCCTCCTCCAGCTCAAAGCTCCTCCGCGCCAACTGCAATGCAGCAGCAGCATCTGCCTTCATCGGCGCCGACATGTTCTCGTCCGACATCCAGAAGCTGCTTAAGAAAAAAGACTTTGACGGCGTGCTGTCCTTTCTCATGAAGCAGACGCAGGCCGGGGTGCACCTCGCTTTATCAGAAATCGGCCCGCTCGCTGGTGGAACGATAGGCGAGATCGTGGAGATGCTTGGCTTTTTCGAACACCAGTTGAGGAAACGGCATCAGGCCGATCTCGTGCAGACGTACTTGTCGATTTTTCTCACAAAGCACGCGGCGGACATACAGAACATGACGGCTGCGGTACCTGCGGCCGCGTCAGAATCGGCTCGAGAAACTGGAAGTGCAGACGATGAGGACGAGCTCGTCGAGGAACGCAATTGCCGGAGGCTACTCGATTCGTTGGCACTGCTGCAGAAGAAGAGTTGGTCTCCGTTGGAGGATAAAGTGCTGCGAGTGAAAACATACTTGCAGAATTTTACGCAAACGCAGACGCAGTGGTAGGTACTATACTCATACGCATAGGCTCCGATCACGCTGATGTGTGCTGAACTGGCAGAAGATAATTCAAATTCTTCTTCTTGATGTGTTGCAGATCCGCCAGAACCAGGAGATGTCGGCGCAGCCAAAGTCAATCAACGACCTTGCAAAATAGCAAGGATGAAGGTGGTTCTTGCGGTTGCCATTGCCAATAAACTCAGAGTCAAAGAAGTTTTACCCTTACGTACCAGCACGGATGACGCCAGAGTGTTCTTCGTCGTCTCCATGCTATAATACCCTCTTCATTGATGAAAAGCGCATTCTTGATCTTGTGTGAACGTTGATGAATATGCAAGCAAACGCAGCTGAAGAGAGTCGAGTCAACCACAACGAGGCCCCTGACGAGAGATATTTTTTTCTGCCTGCAAAAAGTCGCAATCACAATTTTTCTTTCGTTGCGACGCGGTCATTGATTCCTCTACCTCTTCACTACTGGATACAACTTAAGTTGTATTTACAACAGCTGCAACACGCACACGCTCTCGCTGTAGTACTAAGGGCGGTTTTTACCACGACCCATGCACTCTCTATGTGACCCTATTTTGCACGTGCTTCTTCCGGCACATTTAATTGCCGCACGACATAGGAGTCTTGGAGGCGGGAAGAACGCGAACCAAAACATCAGCATCTTGGCACGACCGATCCCGATAAATCGTTCGTCAAACTCTTCACCCCCGATCTCAAACACCGAAGCAGTAGCAGGCGACCCACATCACGGTCACCTCCCCTACGAGCAATTTAATTTTCACGATTGTACCGTCGAAGGCGAAGTAGACGATCTATCATGCCGCCGTCCTATAGTCGGCTTTCCCGTCGGGGATGTTCCTCGCGGGCGGCGTGTTCCCGATTCACAACAGCCTCAGCGGCTGCAGCACTCCTTTTCCACGGCGTAGATGCGCAGCTGCTTGTGGATTTCCAGAACCTGGCCGAAACTTCGGAAGACGTCGGGAAAATCGTGGAGTCCCACTACAAGAACGACCCGGAGGCGAAAAAGCTGGTAGCCTCCGGAGCACTGTCAGCAAAGGAGGAATCCGCCTCGGAATCTCAGGTCGTCCACGAAACGATACTGAAGGAAGGCATCAAAGAATGCGACCCAAGCGTGAAGCAGCACAGCGGGTACAAGAAGTCGTTGTCGTTGCTATTGCTCTGGCTTGTGACCACGTCGTCGTTCAGTGCAGCTTGCAACCGCGCATCATCTGTGACACATACACACACACACACTACCGCCAGGTACATCGCTTTCAAGGGCAATGGCGACAGCGAAAAGTCGTACTTCTTCTGGCTGTTTGAGTCCAAGAAGGATCCCGCAAACGCCCCGCTGGTGCTCTGGCTTACCGGCGGCCCCGGGTGCTCGTCAATAATGGCGCTGTTGTCCGAGAACGGTCCGTGTGGCGTGGAAGAAGACGGGAAGACGTTGAAACCTAACCCGCACTCCTGGAATAACAACGCTAATGTGATTTGGGTCGACCAACCCGCGGGAACGGGGTTTTCCGAAGGTGGCATACCGATACCTTTACGTGATGCTGGTAGAAGAGGTTTGCAGCTTCACACTTCTATCGCAGTATCTCAGAAGATGAAGTTCACGTCATCACAAAAACATGTTGAACTGGCACTACGTCGACCCAGCACGACTACATCTCAACCTCAGGCTCCTACGACCATAACGAGAGTGGCGTCGCCATCGACATGTATGGTTTTCTCACTGGTCTCCTCGAGAAGTTTCCGCAGTACCAAAAACTTCCCTTCTACATCACCGGCGAATCCTACGCCGGGCACTACATCCCCGCCGTCGGCCACAAGATCTGGGAGATGAACAAGCAGAGCCCAAAGACGAAGATCAATTTGAAGGGCCTCGCAATCGGGAACGGCATGACCGACCCCGAGGAGCAGTACAAGCACTACCCCGAGATGGGGTTCGACGGCGGCAAGTCGCAGGGCGGGAGTCTGGAGAAGGGCGTGATCACAAACCCGGTGACGCAGGCAATCATGCGGGGTGGCGTGGGGCCCTGCGTGAAGGCGATCCAAAGCTGCAACGCGGGCTCCACCGCGGGATGCATGGGCGCGTTTATGGTGTCGCCCATTGGCCAGCTATGGTAAGTGGGTACTATAAAGTGGCATGACTAGTACAACTACAACTACATGATTTAAGAGAGTGAATTTTTTGATTGGGGCTCTTCGGCGGGGGCCCGGCCCCGGCTGTGGTCCTAGGAAGAGGTCTGCAGTAGGAGCACAGGCGGCCACTTTTCGCGGTCGGTAGCAGGCCTGACACCGTTTTACCCGACAGCTAACAAAGACCCGCCATTTTAGCAGGCGCCATCTTATTTTTTAGTTTTACCATGATGCAACATGCTTACTTTCAGGTTCAGCCTCTCGCCCTCGTAGAAGTAGCGCCATTCTATTTCTAGCCACTGGCTTTCCATGGCCTTCCTTTCCCTCTAATGACTCACTTGCTTTCCACCGACCCCTGCTCCAAACAAGGGGGCATCTCTGCAACCGCCCGGCGCTTCGCGCCGGGTCGGTGGTTCCGAGCGCCTTGGCGCAGCTGCCATCGTTGAGCGAAATCGCCATCGCCAGGCTAGGCTTACCATCGCTGGTCCGGTCATATCGGTCCTCGTGTGCAACTACGCGGAGACGGTTCCGTACCAACTCACCGGCATGAACGTATACGACATGCGGATCAAGTGCGCGGTTCCGCCGCTGTGCTACGACTTCTCGCAGGTCACCACGTTCCTAAACGACGATGCGGTCAAGAAGCAGCTCGGTACTGCTAGTGGTCTTCCTTTCCTTTTCCCATTCATCTTCATCCCCCGTATCCGTCCTTCGACGTCGATCGCAGGATCGATCCTGGAAGTAGGTGACGCGCGGGTCTGGTGTGCTTGCCATCAATAGGTTTTTTTATGGAACTTCCTTGATTATTCATTGTTCGTTGGATGGTTCTCCGACCCAGGTGCGAGAGGAAAATGGGCGTCCTGCAACATGGTCGTCAACGCGTATTTCCGCGCGGACTTCATGATGAACTTCCACCTACTGCTGCCAGAAATGATGGCCGACGGGATTGATGTCCTCATCTACGCAGGAGACGTACTACTTCTACTACTGCAACTAACATCACTTCTCTCTCTCTGGATTCCTCCATTGGTTTTGCTGGTTCACCTCTTTTATGCTTCTTTTTCGCCTCATTTATTTTTTTTCTCCGTCCGCGCAAAGCTGTCAGTCTCAGTGTCACAGTTACGTCTCTGCTCGGCGATCTTGCAGAATCTTCATACATTGAACAAGATAGAGATCATGAGCGGCGGCCACTCGCTCTCCACTGCCTCCATCGCTGCTCCCCAGGTCGACTACATCTGCAACTGGCTCGGTAACAAGGCTTGGGCTCTCAAGCTCGACTGGCCCGGCAAGGCGGACTTCAACGCGGCGGAAGACGCGGCCTACATGGTAGGCGGCAAACAGGTCGGCAGGCTGAGAAAGGCGGGCAAGTTCTCCTTTCTGCAAGTGTACGAAGCGGGACACATGGTGCCGATGGACCAACCAGAAGCGGCGCTGGGGATGTTAAATGATTTCATCGGAGTGAAGAGCTATGCCGGGACCAGGTGGTAAGCAAGCAAGTGGTAAGTACTGCGTAGTGAGTGGTCCCCTTGTTGGCAGGCGGCGAGTGCGTTACGGCGCTCCGAAGTCTACCCGGCGCTCGCGCCGGGCGGTTTGAGAGATGCCCCATTTTTGTGGGGGGGGTACGGGGTGGCGGTCTTCTTGCGCGATGATGCCTTGGGTTAGAATTGGGATAGGACCTGAAAGCAGGGGAAATAAGGCGCAGCTTTTCAGGATTGGGATTGGTATGCCAGCTCTGTATGGGGTGCAGGAGTGCTTGTCGTGCTAAAGGCGAAGGGCTGCCTGCGTTCCTACTGCAGACCTCTTTTGTTCTTGGGCCAAGAACTTAAAGGGACCCCAAAGAACCCCCCAGAACTTCACAACTTACCACTTAGCCGCTTGCCATCTGGCCCCACCATAAGAGCGGCGCGGGAGTTGTGACGGGCAGCGCAAAATCCGGCGGAGTTCCCAAGATGGCGAAGCTTCCCTTCTCATTGCGGGGTAAGTCGGCGATGGCGAACGTGCGATCGAGCCAGGACGAAGCGCAAGAGGTGTACAATTAAGCCGATGTTGGTAGCGCTAGCGGCGGTTTCAACATCAACAGTGTCAGTTGCTGCCTGCGAAGGGTTTACTTACTATCGCCCAGGACGACGTATTAATCTTCTGAATTGAAACTGAATGGTAATTGTGAAGATGAAGATGTTTTTTTGCCGAAAACTGCAGTATAACCGAACACTGAACAAGAAGACACAAACACGGTATGCACGACGCCGGCCAGCTGGTGTCATCTTTTTGCCGGTATATTTTTTCAAAGTCGAGGTCGAGCTCGAGTCCCAGTCCAAGAATTATAGTAGTACGCATGATCAAAGTGGTGCGAACCACACTGGTGTTGAAGCTCTCGGGAAGATTTGGCCCTGGACTTGCGGCTCGTGTAATCAAAATTTAGATTTCCTTTAAACATTCATCGATCGACCTCGAGCTCGACGTCGATCAAAGGGTACCACGAATTCCGACCCAAAAAGCTACGCGCGACCGCTGCATCTTCGCCGCTTTCTCGATTGCGCTAAACCAACGTGTGACTCGAGAAGTCAGCTGAGTTTTGATGTCCATGTCCATGGCAATTCTACGAGATGAAAACGTTCAGTGAGGTGCTCGCGCTTTCAAGCAGATTTTCATGGACCTCAAAGTGGTCAAATCGGATGACATTGAAATGCGATTGCGATGATCCGTCCCCAATATATATAAGTATCAAAGAGAAAACAGATCCACCTGCTCCGACGTGATCGTGGTTAGACTTAGATCTCAGATCTTTCGGTCCAGCGCCAGCCTTGATTTTTTCGTATAGTACTGACGATCTTCTAAAAATTTCAAAATTCAAAGCGCCACCTTGTTTTCATTTGCCTTTCCAGACGCAGACGAGTATGAAGCAAAGAAAGCGAGGGATGGAAGAAGCGTAGACTCGCAAGAATCTAGTTCAGAAGTACCACACGTACGTAGTAGAGCCTCGAATTCCACCACCCCTCCGCCCTGATGAAGATCGACCGGCAGAAGAAGGCGTCGAAGGACGTCCGTCGATACAAAATGACCTTCGGCTTCCACGAGCCCTACCGGGTTCTCTTCGATCCGACGTTCATCCACGTCGCGCTGGAGTCGCGGATCCAAATCAAGGAGCAGCTCTGCAAAATCCTGGGCACGCACAAGGTCACTCCAATGGTGACCACGTGTGCGGTGAACGAGCTGAAACACATGGTCGAACGGCTCGGAGGGCAGTATAAAGGCGCGCTGAAGATCGCCGAAGGCTTTTACCAGATCAAGTGCGGCTGCTGTGAGTCCGGGGAAGGTCGTGGTGCTGAAAATAAGCAGGCGGGTAAAACAGCCAGAGACTGCATCCGCGATACCTTCCAGTCATGCCCGAAAAACGCGGACGGAGCGAATCTGCAGAGCGTGGGAGCGCAAATAGTAGTCGCGCAGAAATCCAACGCCAAGGCTGCGAATGCGTCGTCTTCATCTAGCTCGGCATCCGCATCGGCGGGCTGCAAAAAGGGCTGCAAACGAGATGAAGCCTCAGAGGAAGACGAGGACGAGGATGAGGAGGGCCAAGAATCTGATGACGACTCTGATGGCCCTGAAGCAAGAGCAAGAAACAAGACCTCAAGCGACGGCAACGAGCTGAGGCGCGGCGAGCGGAATTACCGATGTTGGTTCGTCGCCACGCAGGACGAAAGTCTGAAAAAGCAGCTACGGCTGATTCCGGGTGTGCCGATTTTTACGTTAAACGGCCAAGTGCCCAGACTGGAGCCGTTTTCCAAGGCCTCCAACAACTATCTCTCGGACAGAAACACGACGAGGGTCGTCGAGGGTCTCTCGGAGTGGGAGGTGAAAAAACTTCCGGTCTTGCAAAGCGAAATCCGCCAGAAGGAGTTGGAGCTCGAAGCGCGCGCGGGAAAGAAAAAACGGATGCGGGGACACAGAGCAAATCCGTTGGCGTGCATGAAGAAAAAGAAAAAGGTGCTAGGAACCAATGGAGCATTCGGGAATCTTATGAAAGTGAAGAAAAACGGCGAGGATGGAGGAGCAGGGGCGGAGAAAAAGAAACAAACGAGGAGCAGGAACCGGAACAAGAATAAAGGCGTCCGTGCAAGTGGGGGCGAGGGTACTGGGAGCGCCGCTGGTATGGCAGCGGTTTGACGCCAGCTCAGTAGATGGCTCCACATCAGCAGTTCTTTGCGACTTGTTGGCTGCATCCATTGTTCAAAAACGATGTCAGGCATTGGTGAATATTCTTCAACGCTTTCCAGAACTCCCTGAGCCCCTCGGTGAATCCGCTGGCGCTTCTTTTGCTGTGTTCTGCGCTGCGCCGCGGTCATGTGTAGATGTAGAAGTGGAATAAGATTGAAGTCTCTGTGTCTTTCCTGCAATCAATAAGGAGACGGGGGGCCCCCGCCTCGATAAAAATCAAGCATATTTATTGGCCATGGCCAGTGTCGTCCGATAGTCGTGAAGTTGCACATTGAATGATCTTGCAAAGAATATAAGCAAGGGACGACTTGATGAGCTACAGCTTGAGCTTGGACGAGTGACGAGAGACAGAAGCAGTGCGAGAGATGCTCGACGGAGGGGGAGGAGGACCAAAATCCTCAAAAACGTAGTCACTTCATTATCATTTCGCAGCGTTTGACGTAGGCAGAAATCGATGCTGCGTCGACGTCGTTCGAAATCGCATGCTATTGAGAGCAGAAGACGAGTCTCACTGAATCTGAGGCTCCTAAAAATTCGCAGTATAAATATGTTTATTAATTTAAACTTAAAGTAGTTTAACAAAAATGAATTGTCGCAGCCATAGTACTATACCTCCGGCCCCATCCAACGCCTCGAATTCAGTACTAGCCCGCGTCGAGGGAGTGGTGCCAATGCCATCGATTCTTAGTCACCGACTTCTGAAAGCGTAGTTTTGGTTTCGCATGTTGTAAGCAAGTAGGCTACTGTTGACCTGGGAGAATTCATTGGGGGAGAATAAAAGAAATTTTGTAAATTGTTATTTGAAACGACCTACTTTTCACGATTGTTCGTGCATGCCGATGCCGAATTGATTTGACGAAAATTAATACACGGCCGCGACCCTGCTTCCCGACACATAATTTTGCGACCAACGCAATCATGAGGCGCCGACGGGGGGGGGCTCTAGCGGCTCCTGCTCGACGATCATTACCTCCCGGCCCTTGAGGCAAGATCGCCTTCGTTGCTGAGAGCCGTGCTGGCGGGACCGAACAGCAGAACGGTACCGAACAGCAGGGGGAGTGTAGTTGTACACTGCAGGTTGAACAACAACGACGCACTTGCGAAAAAAGGAGAAGGACAACGTCAACCATGGGCGCGGCCTGTACGAAGTTGCTCGTCCTGCAGGTCGTCGACGTGGCCTGTCAGTACGTCGAACAACAGAGGAGGACCTACAAATACGATCCATCGAGCAGCTCGTCGTCCTCCTATCGACGAGACTACTCCAACGAAGAGAATGTACACGTCACGGAAATCATCATGCCATCTAATGGCGTAGGAGACGGCTCACAGTTCGTGGGTAGCTCAGTCGCAGGGGGAGCGTCGTCATCAAGCTCCAGTAGAAGTTGGAAGACGACGGTGGAAGCTGCAGCCTCATCTTCAAGAAGCGGTCCTGGAGCTGGGAGCAGCAGCGGCGGAAACAAAGAAGCAGTAGACCAGCACGAAAAGAAGGGAAGCGACAGATCATTGACGGGAGACGGAACATCAATTGCGTCGTCTTTCGCTTCGTATTCGGGAGCGGGCGGGTCGGAAAACTCAGCCAATCGAAGGCACGAGACGGGGAAAGTTGGCGACACAAAAAGAGCTGACGTCTCCCCAGATGACAGTGCGAAAGCCGCAGATGCAAACTCACAGTCAGGAGTGCCTGAGAATAGCGGAGGTCGTCGTGACGGACATAGCGATTATAGAAGGGTGGACCGCGTGAGAGACGATGGAGCTGGAGCTGCAGGCGGCAAACAGGAAAGTAGAAGTCTGAGAAGAAGGACAGAGCAGACGGACTCGAATTCGTCAGGACCATCCTCAACGCCGCCCGATAGAAAAACAAACGCCGACGTCGTGGGCAGCGTGGACTCACAAAGACGGCACACGTCGCCCGCGGCGTCGAGCACGAGCACGAAGACCGGCCTGTCGAATCCCTTTGAAGTAGGACCACCCGCCGCAGCTGGAGCTGCAACTGCATACGAACGACAGCGCACATCGGGACCATCGGCAAAGTCCGGATCACCAACAGAAACAAGACGGGCGCAAACCGACGCGGACGAGCAGGCGCTGTTGGATTTGACCACGTGTCGGAGGCCGGAGAGCTGGCGCGGGTGCCAGCCGATGAGCCAGTGGCTCGTACACAACAGCGATCCCATGGTGAATGGGTGGCGGGTCCTCGAGGTGCAGTTCTTTTCCGACCGCAACTGCAACAACCTGCTCAAGTGGTCCGTACCGCTCAGCGCCGGATTCCTCACCTGCGGCCAGCAGGGACAGGGGTACTTTCTTTTGCTTTTCCTTACTTATTTTGTTATTGTTAGTGTAACTATGTATACTAATATTTTGAGTTTCCTCTATTCAGGAGCAGTACGCGCCTTCATGATGATGATCCTCGAGTGTTGACAAGCTGACGTCGAAAACGCCTCTTCATTGTGAAGATGAGCATTTGCCATGAAGATGAAAAACTCAACTATGGAGTCGGCTCCGCTATATGGCGA
>RXOD01005147.1:0-15646 GCA_005223375.1 Amoebophrya sp. AT5.2 | reverse complement strand
AGGCTTCTTAAATAGGCTCTCTTAAGAGCGGCCTCTTAAGAAGGCTCTCTTAAGAGATGATCGCAGCGATATTTGATGTCCCGACGTCGATGAATGACGGATCGGATCGCAGGTACCCCGTCCTGACGGTGACTCGTCCGGACCCTTTGAGCATCTCCGTGTCGCAGAAGTGGTATCTTGCGAACAACTCGGTGGAACCTGGCGACGAGGAGAAGGTGTGGACGGTTCCCATCCTGCTCGCCACGAATAACGGGTACGAGGAGAACATCGACTTCCTCCGCGAGAAAACGCAGACCTTCAAGCTCCCGGCCGGCAGCAAGTTCGTGAAGGTGAACGCCGGTCAGTTCGTGCCGGTACGCGTGCTGTACGACGGGGCGAACCTGCTGGAAGACCTCGCGAAGGCCGTGGAGGCGAAATCGCTGTGCGCCGAGGACCGCATCGGGCTCCTTCAGGACACCATGGAACTGTGCCGGAGCGGACACCTGACGGACCCGACGGCGCTGTTCTACTTGCTGCGGGGGTTCGCGAACGAAGACAACAGTAACGTGTGGTGCGCGCTCAAGGTGGTGATCGACGGCCTGGAAAAGGTGATGGCCGAGCTGGAAACAGCGTACCCGAAGTTCGTCGAGTTTGTGGGCGACATGATCCGGACGCCGGCCGCGAAACTCGGCTGGGACCACGCCGACGAGGACGACGATCTGACGAAACAGCTGCGAGGCGTGCTCATTGGGCTCACCTCCACGTACTCATCTGTTTTATCACAATAGTATCATCCTTCTATTGTTCGCATCGCAATTCGCATCGCAACGCAACTTCCACCGCAGTTTCGACGCGTCCAACCCAGCCGTTCTCGCCGAGGCCGAGACGCGATACGACGCGTTTGTTGCCGACCGCAACACTTCGTTGCTGCCGGACGACTACAAGCGGTCCGTGTTCTGCGTCCTGCTCCAGAACCGGGATCACAAGAAGGCCGAGCTGGTGTGGGAGAAACTCGCTGAGATCATGAAGGACCCGCAGACGCAACAGGCGCACCGGCTGGCGATTTACTCCGCTTTAGGGTACGTGAGCAGCGCGGAGTATAAGCGCAAGACCTTGGAGGAGACGTACGGGATAAAGATTCAGGATTTCTTCTATCCTATGACGGGCGTGAGCATGAGCGGCAAGGCGGGAAGCGTCCTGATCTTCGACTGGATGCGGGAAAACTTCGACAAAATCAAAAAGCGGATCGCGCAGGCGAATAGTAATAGATAATAAAGTATATTCATTTGAATTTGATGGCTGCGTTCCGTGCCCTTTGTAAGTTGTAGGAGGGTAATATGATGGATGAAGCTAGTTGTAGTACTGTACTCCGATTTCATCCGGCTAGAAGCATCGCATCCTCCGAACCACGGCACCCACCAGGTTCGCTGCTGCAGCACGTCGTAGCTACGTCCTGCAGCGGGAGTACGTTTGAGCGCGCGGACCAGACGGAGGCGTTTTTCAAGGATCGCGACGAGCCCAACATTCAGCGGACGTTAAAGCAGGTGTGTGAGAAGACGCGGGTGAATGCAGGGTTCTTAGAAATGTTGAAAACTTCGGAACTCTCGTCGCCCGAGTTCTGGGCCAAGATGAAGTTCGAACGGGTGGCAGCTTGAAGGATCGCGCCGCTGGCGGAAGTCTCGCCCCTGGCGGAAGTCTCGCACGAAGAGCAGCCGCGTGCTGTAGCCAAGGTAGTCGCCGTGAATAGGAACGCAAAAATGAACCAATTTTATGTAGCTCGGTGGGAGTTGGTTCAGTGGTCGGCAACGGCTGGACTGGCAACAGAAGCATGTTTTGACGTGTAGATGAAGAGCATACTTTCTTAGGTACTCGCTAGCGCCGCGAGCTAGTTTGTTATCGCGAGGGTTCTGTTTTTGTGACTCCAGGAAGCAAAGCAGTCGGACGCACTTTGTACATCGAACTTTTTTTGCTCCTACGGACCGCGCCTAGCCACTCGTGGCTAGATTTTGCTTGGACGGAGCGTTTCTATTTTTTTCAAAAATGAACCGGCGGAAGCGGATCAGTGAGCCGAGCTGTCAAGATATCTTTCTAGGTCGGCATCAGGATCTCTGTCTCACAACGACGACTGATTATGTCACAACGACACAGCGTATAAGAAACAGAGAAAGTAGTTCCCTGGAGTTCATTGAATCTTTTTTGGGTCAAGCTCGCTGCTGGCATTCGATTGCCGAACGTGTGCTATACTATCGTGCTGCTGGTGCAGCTGCTTTGAAACATCATACAGGCCTTCGGTTGCGCAGGTTCGGCTAGTGTTTCTGCACAGGGTCATGCTGGTGGCTGAGGATTTAGCGATCTCACCTGCTTATCCCGGTCAGACTGACTGTTTGAAGATCCTACCGCATTGCATTACAAATCGAGATCCGAAACTGCTAATAAATTGTGCGGGTCCCGGACTGGTGTTGTGACGGAACCCGAACACGATCCAGAACGACCATCGATCCTCTCGTTGCAGGTCATGACATGATTCGGTCCGTGATTGAAACAGACGCTGTTCCAGTGAGCCTCGTTATAGACCTTGTATCCAGCACTACTTGTACTTACTCCCAGGTGTGGCACTTGAGGCAGTATGAATACTAGCGACGAAGAAATAAAGACTTTCGAAAAACCAATAGCAGATACTGAGTGACCCCTTGCATCCCTTCTGTAAATAATCGGACTACTTTTATTTCTTGCAGCAGCCGAAAGATGGTGACGGAAAAGGAAAATGAGAACGCGGCGAGTGGCTCTAGTCGCGTGCTCTTGAAGAACATCCCGCCCTATGCGACAGAGCAGAAATTACGGGACCGCTTCCGTGAATTCGGCGCCTTGACCGACATTAAGATCCTTACGAAGAACGGATTGTCCCGCCAGCTGGCGTTTCTCGGTTACAAAACCGCGGCAGAGGCGAAAAAGTACTTGCTAAATGTCGTAGCAAATCGGTGCTGTAAACTACCCAACGCACTGTAACTGTGACTTTAAGTAACCAGTAATGATTTAGTCGTGATAGCGACCACTGTTGGACGTGTTATTTGTGAGTAACTACACTCCTAATACGGAAACGAAAATAAATCAGGTGCGTCTCGTCCAGCCACCGGACTTTCCTGGACACGTACCGGCTGCATGTAGAGATCGCGCGACCAATCGGCGATGCCAGTATCGCGCGCCCATGGAGTAAGCACTCGAAAGGCAGCTCGAAGTTTGAGAAAGTAGTTACCGCAGCAGCGTCAGCACGGCCGACGGCCGGTGCGGAGTCCACGAACAATGCCAGGCCCAAAGGAAGCTCTGGGACGATCGCCGCAGTCAATACAAAGAGCTCTACTGCTGTCAATACAACGGCGTCAAAGACAAAGCGAAAGAGGGGTGTTGCAGATGAAGATGAAACGGCAGAAATACACGACGACGGGAACGACGACGACTTTCTCGCGAAGTTCCAGACGGGGGCCGACGATCTGGACTCTGCATCGGAAAACGAGGCAGAAGCTGCGGAAGACGTCGGAGTTGCTTCCAAAAAGGCAGCAGCAAAACCGAGTGCCCCGACTGCAAACGACAAGAAGGACAAGTTTTTAGACGGTGTGGATGAAGTAGGACCACGACAAGCCGAGAACGAGAAGGAAGACGCAGCGGCCGGCGACAGTGCAATAGCTGATGCCAGTTCCTGTTCCGGACGCCTTTTCGTGAGGAATCTGCCGTACTCCTGCACCGAGGACGAACTCCAGGATTACTTTGCGCAGCTTGGCGAGGTCGGCGCGGTGAAAATTTGCAACGACGAGGACACGAAAAGGTCGCGCGGGTTTGGTTTCGTCACCTACGTTTTTCCAGAGCACGCGGTGCGTTCGCAGGCCGAAATGGACGGAAGTTGCTTTCAGGGTCGGCTGATCAGCGTGCAAAACGCGCGCGCAGCAGAAGATGAAGCTGCGGATGCCACTAAGGCGGACGAAGCCGGAGCGTCTGGAAGTGCAGCGGCGAAGTCTTCGTACAAAAAGCAGAAGCAGCAGGAACTAAAGAAACAGCAATCCGACAAGATATGGAATTTGCTCTACATGAGCGCCAACTCCGCAACTGACGCGATGGCGAAGCGGCTGGGCGTTGAGAAGCGGGATCTGCTGGACAAAGAGCAAAAGCAGACGGCGGTGACGGTGGCGCTTGGGGAGACCCAGATCCTCCAAGAGACGAAGAAGTGGTTGGAGAAGGAGGGTATTTGGGTGCACGCCTTCACGCGGCAGGGCTCGTCGCTGCTGGGGGCGGTGGACAATCCGGCGGAACAAGAAGAAGAGCCGCAGGCTGATCATGGGGCGAAAACAGTACCATCAAAACAAGCACCAGGAGCTGGTTCGAAAGTGAAGCGCGCGAAGGACGTGTTTCTGGTGAAGCACCTGCCCTCCGAGTCTGTGGACGAGGGCGAACTGAAGGAACGCTTTTCGCGACACGGAGAAATGAAGCGGTTCTGCTTGGCACCCTCGAAAACGGTCGCTGTGGTTCAGTTCGTCTCGGCGCAGCACGCAGAGCGCGCGTTCGCGAAGGTGAACTTTTCCCGATACAAGCACGTGCCGCTGTTTTTGGAGTGGGCGCCGGAACGGATCTTCCTCGAAACTTCGTCGACTGCAGGAGGAAAAGGGGAAGGAGAAGTTGGAGGACAGCAGGCGTCGACCGCTAGCGCTACGTCGGAGTCCTCTAGAGTAGACTCCAAGAAACCGTCCACAGCAGCCGCTGCCCCTTCCGCGCCGGCAGTGGACGACAACGATGATGCTGCTTTCGCTAGCGTGTTCGTGAAGAACCTGAACTTCGACACTACTGAGGGGAAACTGGAGCAGATCTTCCAGCAGCACCCGGGCTTTCGCCGCGTCACGCTGATGCGCAAGAAGACTGCGGAGGGCACGAAAAAGTCGATGGGCTACGGTTTTATCGAGTACGCGACCGTGAAGCAGTGCGAGGAAGTGGTGAAAAAGCGGCAGGCCATCCCGGTGGACGGCCACGTGCTGCACCTGCAGGTGTCTGACAGAAATCGCGGCGCGAGGTTCGCTGGGAAAGTGAAGAGTCTGGCGGGGGAAGAAACCGTTGTGGCTGGTGGCGAGGAGGCGTCGAGGACGGCAAGAAAAGCAGGAGGAGAGGGAGCGCCAGCGCCAGCGGGCAGCAAGCCGCTGTCGAACAAGCTATGCGTCCGGAATGTGGCGTTCGAGACGACGAAGGGCGAGCTGGCTAGCCTGTTCGCACCCTATGGGACCGTGACCAGCCTACGGCTCCCCAAGAAGGCCGACCGCTCCGGGCAGCACCGGGGGTTCGGGTTCGTCGATTTTTTGACCAAGTCCGAGGCTTGTGCGGCGTTCGAAGCTCTGCAGCACACTCACCTGTACGGGCGCAAGTTGGTCCTGGAACCGGCAGAGAAGGAGGCACTCAGCCTGGAGGAAATCCAGGAAGCCCAGCTGCTGGCGGCCAACAAGGTTTCCGAGAAGGAAAAACGCAAGAGGGAATCTGCAATGGACGGGGACGATGGCGGCGTCGGAGGCAGAAAGGGAGAGAGCTTCCTCGCGGAAGTGGTGGATGGCGCAAAGAAACCCATGAAGAAGAAAAGAAAAGTGGCTTCGTAAATCTAAGCATCAAACATTGATTTCGTACAGTACTTTGGTTGATGGATCCATCTGCGCGAGCAGTATGGCAAATAACTGGAATAAACGGACACTCGAGCAGACGGTTTTTGGGTTGCCGAGTCTAGAGGTATGCTGTTCATGCCACAGAGTACCGTTTTGTCGAGATCAATGTTCAAATGATGTGATCATCGAACGCAGAATGACCATCGTCACATATCGGGCTCTTGGATGCGAGGGAACGAGGAATTGCATGCATATTTATCGGTCTCGTTGCTGAAGTTAGTAGAAACCACAAATGCAGAACGCGATGAAGCTGCAGCGAAAGAATATACTGATGAAGTGACAATAGTTGTTTTTTCTGAGCAAAGTGGAAAGTGGCCCCAGCCCTCATTAAGAAGATATTTTGTTGTTTTGCAGCAGGCTCTACTCCGAAGTTACCTCTTGTCTTACGTCTTGGATGCACGGGAGAAAACACAGCGAGTGAATGATCATGAGTAGAACAGGCAGAAAATCTCTTCTTTAAGCGCAAGAAGGATGACGAAGCAGCGGCAGTGCAGGAGCCTGTCCTCCCGACACGACGGGCTTTGGAACTTGTGACGAGAAAAAGTTGCTGCATAGCCACGCATCCGCCATTGATGAAGCAGTGAAAGCACCTTCTCGAGGACAGCAACTACAGCTTTGTTCTGCCACGGCTGGAGCCAGGAGTTCGCAGGCAGAAAACACCGTCGCACTCGAGTGCATCAAGCGAAGACGAGCGAGGCGACGATCGTTTTCCTTGCGGGTACAGCTGTATGAATTCCTCACCCGGGCAGGCAGCCGCAAGATTGGGAGCAGCGCAGCCCAGCGGAACCGGAGACAACATGGAGCGGCGGACCAAGTTGGACCACACGCGGCGGTTTGAGGTAGACCAAAAGGCCATGCTGATCGGTGCTCGGTCCAAGCGCGGCCCCATCGCGATGAGCGACCATGCTTCGGGCGGAGGTGGGGCGTCCTCCTCCTCCGCGATGGCAGGCGGCAACCAGATTTTGCAGGACGAGAACGATGAATACGTGAGCACCTTGCTGGGGAAGGTGTCGTCACTGAAGGCGGTAGCGCAGGGAATCGGGCAGGACGTAACTGCGGGGAACCGAATTTTGGACGGATTGAGTGAAGATTTCGAGCGGGCAGGAGGGGGCCTGAAAGGGACCATCGCGAGTCTGAACGGAATGATGAAACGGGGCGCGGGGAATCACATGTGCCACATGCTAGGCTTCGTGCTGTTCATCTTCTTCCTCATGTGGTGGTTCATGTGAGGTGTGGGCGCAATTCATTTCGACCGGATTGCTTTCTGCTTCTGCGCCACGAAAAGTTGATTGTGTATCTCAGTTCCAAAAAAGAAGTTTTGACAAATTTTTCGTTTGTGGGGGCGCAACGAACTGTAGCTGTATACCCATTTGCTTGTGTCGGGAAAAGAAACCCACCAAAAGACCGCAGCAACGTGCTGCCACGCGACATTAGGATTTGAAATTTCCGCGCATTTACCGCGCAGTATATCCATGCGGAGAATGACTGAGCCCTGCCGCCGAATGGCTTGATCTGTAGCCACTGAATGGGGCATCGAGGAAGCACCCTTTGAGATTGGCACGCATGGCGAGTGATCGCGCAGCACGTACCGAAGAACTACGGGAAATTCGGGAGTGTGAAGCCGCACGAGAGACGCACCAAAATCGTCAGAGCGATTCGTCAAATTGGACTGCACCGGCGCCGTTTCCGTGACTTACTTTCTACATGAAATCAAGAATAGAATCGATTTGGGAAAAACAACTTACTCGGATAGCGAACAGTTAAAGTTAGTGCGCTTCGGTCTACCCCATAGCAATTTGCCGAAGTAGCCGGTTCTGTTTGATATAGATGACGAGTGAGAACAGGAGTCACAGTCTGCGCTAAAGCTGTCGCTAACGCCGTCGCCGTTTTCGTTGCCACGTCCACCTTTATTTGTCACGCCCAAACAGATACAGAAACACGAAGAAGATGAACCGCGCATCGTTGTGACTCGTTCTAAAGTGCCCTCTCGGCCTATGCTTACGTACGCTGGGGAACGATCGACAATAAAGCACGTGCTTAAACGTAAACGACCTGGACCTGCTGTGTGCAGCTCGTGAAGGCCACTGCTTTGTGCATCTTCGCCGACGCCGCACATCGCTGATTAAAAACTTCGCGCAGGAGACGCGGCACTCCGTGAGCTGCTAGTAGCTCGGTTTCGAAGGGAGTGGTGGATGCGCTGTTGCTCAATGAAGATTCTCTCGTTCTATAATCGAAGGTGAACGTGAAGGAAGGAGCCATCGGCCGGACGAAGGTGAAGGAAAAGCCAGTCGATGCGGGCAGTCGCAGCGGCATCGCCGCCGCCGCCAGGCCAGCGCGGTGGCGGTGCCGGGGCGAGTCCGGGTGGACGGGGCTCATCATCCGCGGCCGCAGGGGCGTTGGCAGGGGCTATGGAGTGCCAGAAGTGCAAGGAACACGCCAAGGAACTCAAAACGCAGGCGGCGAAACTAGAAACTATGGCGCAGGAGATGCGGAAAGCACAGGACCGCGAGGCGAAACTCAGAGAGGAGCTCTCGTCGATGTACTAGCTTTCGGAAACAACATACAACTGATGAATTCTGTAGGTTCATCACTACAGGTACAGAATGAATGAATGAAAATTGTGAATATTTTCATCATCGCCGCGGAAATCGTTACGCACAGATTCGTCCGGCTAGTGCAGTACAACATGTGCTCAGTGGAGGAGCTCGCACTGCTCACCAAGGGGTTGCACCTGTCAGGCGAGTACCTGGAGCAGGAGAAGAACGCGATTCGTCGCGAGGCGGGCAAGGATGCTCCGCCGGAGGAGCTCGATGCGGTACGAAAGGCAGAGCCGGTCGGGCGGGGAGGCGCAGCGTTCGCAAAGGTTCCGTCTTTGCTTGGTTTTTGGGCCTTCAAGTAGAAACAAATCGAATCCGATGGAGATGAACTGAATCGGTCACACTTGCCATCACGAGCAAGGAAGCACGAACAACATAAGTACTTGACGAACTCCCCTGAAGATGCAACGACCGTTCTTGTACAGGCCGACGATCCTGCCGCCACGGCGAAGTCCGCGGCGAAGTCGGTGGAGGAGGAGCAGAGCGAGCGGCTTCTGAACGAATCTATCTTTTTTGGAACCGCACGCAGTTTCTCCAACGGCGAGGAGATGGCCACGCGGATCAAGCAGCTGTTGGTGGAGGTGGGCGCGCACAAGCTGCGCATGGGGGTCGTGCTGAAGAACAAGGCGAATTTGAGCGAGCGCGCGAAAAAGGCCGAGACCGAGAACAAGAGCATGAAGAAGAAGGTGCAGGAGACGGAGAAAAGGCTGGCCAGTTCGCGGCTGACGACGCCGGCCGTGGCGGCGGGGGCGGCCGCGAAGAGAGTGCTGATGACCCCGGGTTCCGCAGAGGACAAAGAGTCCACGGACGACGGAGGGGACACGGGCGAGGACGAGGCAGATCTGGATCCGAAGCGGAAGCTGGGGCGGCAACGGCGCGTGGAGAAAATCGTGCGAAAGCTGGACGATTTAGACCGGGCAAAGGCGGTGCTCACACGGAGCTTGAGTATGGAAACCAAACTCCGGATCGCCGCGGAGGAAGAGGTTCGCGTGGTGTGTCCTTTCTGCGCTCTGTTATGCTGCTGCTTGAAATGATCTTTCTTCGTTCGTGATGTTCAAACCAACGAGGAACCCCACCGAATCAACAAGAACAAATTCAAGGTAGCGCGGCTCCGAGATCTTTTGGACCGACTGCGGAAGAGTCATCGGCACCAGAAACTTCCGGAGATCGAGGAGGCAAACCGACTACTCAACGCACAGCTAGGTACTTAAGTGAGTCTTCATTATGTGCTGTTCCGTAGCGCACCACACCCACCGGGGCAGGTGCGGCCAGTGTCGTGACTGATCGAAACTCGCACGTATTCAATGAGCCTTGACGAGTTATGACACAAGCTCGCTTGAGACCACTCTATGATCGGCAAGCCGAGGCTTTTTCTGCTCTAAAAACGAAAAATTAATTGTGTAACTTCGCCATTGAGGTCGCGCGCCGAGCACTGCCAACCTGGAGCAGCGCAGCCCACTCTCCCCCTCCGGGGATTCGCTGCAGCTCGTCGAGCGCAAATACCGGACCCGTGAGCGCGAGCGGTTGCGCGGCGGCGTCCGCGGAAAGCACATCGGAGGAGGGGGCTTATCCTCCGGAAGTCAGTCGCAAGTTTTGGATGAGCGGGTAGGTGGTATCGGTGGAAATTTCTCTGCGTTTCCGGCTCACAGTCTGGACTCGATAGAGGCCGAGTTCGCGAGCTGCCCCGTGCAGAAGCTGCGGCTGAAGAGAGAAGAACTGCGGAAAGAGGAGGAGTTCCTGCAACAGATGGCGCGCGGACTCTCAGGGTCGATGCACCACCAGGGAGGGAGCGCAGCCTACGGCGCCGTGGGCGGGGGGCAGAAGGTAAACAAAGCCGGTGGCGGGGCTGCCAGCTACGGTCAAAAGCCGGCCGGCGCCGGTGGTGGCCCAGGACCAGTCACGCAAGAACCCTTCCTGGCGCACTTGCGAGATAAAAATATGTTGGCGGCGAGCGATGACCACTGCGCGGCATCAAAACTGCTGCAGTAGAGAGCTCGCACATTCGCCGTCACATTCGCATGCGCCGTTGCCTTTTCGTATGTTGTGGCCGCAGTGCAACGTACAATGGCGCCATGGTTTGCGCAAAGAAACAAATTTGTTCATGGGCAGCTGCGTGACTCGTGATTGCTCCATAGCCATCACCCTGATCGTGAGCGAGCTGGTCGATAATCAACGTTCCGACGTCGACGTCTCACGTACTCAATTGCGTCGTCGTCGATTTCGAATTATATGCGCCGTCGCTGAGTAGAGATGCAAATCGACATCGATATGCATGGTAAAGGGAGAGCGAGGACGAGTGTTATGACATTCATTGATTCTTCCTTCTGTTTGGTGAACAAAAACATGCATTAGTTGCGGAATCCAAAAGATTCAGAAAACCAACGACCAAGAACCATGCTTGACAGCCGCATTCTTGAGTTGAAGCGGGAGTACACGCTGGAGCGGCAGAAGCGGAAGCACTGCGAGGAGGAAATTCGGTTCATCCAGTCCCAATTGAAGTCAGATCTGAACGAGGACAACTTGACCCGATTCGACCACACGCGATCGTTTTCGTCCTCGGCCGCCGCGGCAGTGGTTCCGAAGAAGACTGTTTCCAAAAGTTCCGGGGGCGGAGGCACGACAGGGCAGAGTGGCATCCTGGCGGAATTCAGCGATTGGCAGCGGCGACTGGCACGGGCACGGGCGGCAGACGAGCAGAAGAACGTCCAACCGGAGCACGACGACTACAACGAGGAGGCCGCGCGACGAACGTTCATGAAGGCGAAAGAAGACTTCACCGGAAACCGGGAGACGAACCGTGACGCATTTCGGTTTTGCTGAATCTATGCTTTTCTTGTGCTTACTGGGGAAGACGAACACGAGGTCGGTACGCTCATCTTCAGGAAGGGGGTTGGACATTGTGAACTATTTTAAGCGGGACGCGGCTCCGCGGATCGACAGGACGCTGTAAAAATGGACCTTGGCGGCAAACGGAGGTGGGAGAAGCAACAAGCAGCGGCCCGTAGCGTCACACCTGTTCTGGCGCGCAACGACGGTGGGCGCAGCGGAAGTTCTCGTGGAGCTCCGCGAGCACAACGGCCGCTAGTTTCTGCATCATCCTCTTCCACAGGAGCTCTACGACAACGTACCAACGAGCTGTCGAGAACAGCTGGCGGCACAGATGTCGCAGAGCGGACGAGCCAGGAGGATCTAACACTCTTCCATTCTCCCGGGTCCGCATCCGCCGCATCTGACAGTGACGCCGACCGCGCTTCTTCGACGACCGACCGGCGCTGCATTGCTGCATGGCTCTTGGACCTGGAAGCCCGCCTCAACGCGATTTCGCGCGCCTTCGAGCCGCACGAGAAACGGGCCTTGGCTGCCGTACGCGCACAGGCACGAGCCTGCAACGTGAGTGCGGCGGCGGCCCGAACAAGCACGAGTGCAGCCGCCAGCGGAAGTGGGCAGAGAGGTTTGATGAAGAGCGCTCCGAAGGGTGCATCTACCGCTTCAGCTGGACAAGAAATCGCGCGCTTACACGATGCCATGATCGCGAGCAGTAGCAAGCTGCAGATTGCAACCGCGGATATGCGGAAGTTTCTGGAGAGTGCAGAGAAGTTTCTGGCCCGGCCGCTGCCTTCGAGCGAGCGGTAGGCTTCGTGAAATGGGGGGAAGCGGTCGTGGGGCACCTTTGGATTTGAAGGCCCCGTCTCTTGGACGCAACGAGAGCTAAACGTAGTGCTAGCTCTTTGCGTCGTCACACAATGAGCGATTTGATTGAAGAGTTCTACGCACGCCAGATTGGAACCACGAGAGACTTGTGCAAGATGGTTCGCTGCGCAGAGTTTGTTTGTGAATGTGAGTCTGAACTACAGGAACACCAAGCTACTTTGACGCCTGACGGCCTGTGCTTTCCAGGAAATTCCGTGATGAAATCGACGCGGTCAGGCTCGGCCTAGTCGCGTTTGTTTCGTGGTATGTACCTGTGCCGGAGGTGTAGGTGAACTGGCTTGGCAAGCGTTTTTTGTGGTGTGATGAGAGACGAGCGGTGGTCTAGTAGTTTTTCATGTTTTCACTCGAGTGACGTTGGAGCACCGGCGAGCTGCAAAACTGCTTTTCAGGTTGGCCGTACTGAATCACAATAAATTTGATAGCACTTCTGATTTTCCACAGGTAGATTTTGATTAAGCACCCTCCCGAACTGATACGAGCTTTTCAGGCCCAAGCACTCGCAGTCGCGTACATGTGACAAAATGATCCTTACCGTCGAGTATTCTCCGCGACTGCCCTAGTGAAGACGAAGTAGATGACGCCCAAAAGCGCGTGCCTGACGTCAACACGAGGAAGTGCCGCGGAGGAGACGATGCTTTCTGTTTCACACGTCCGCTAAATTTGTTCTGTAGGTGTAGTCCGACTCAAATCCAAATCAATCCGTTTCTCATTTTACACTGCGAAAACCCTCCGCGATGTCACGTTTTGACACCCGCCAGCTGATTGCGGAGGCGGAAAACAGTTTTGAAACACGCCCGTGGCGCGGCACCGACGCGCCCCGTATCGACTTGGAACCCAAGCAAACTGGCGCCATCGCCTACTTGCTCTTTTTCCTCTGGTGCTCTTGGCAGTGGTTCGTTTTCCCCGAAAGCCGTTGCATGGTGCAAAACAAGGTGGTAGCAAAGAGCAGTATACCTGCGTCGGTGGAAGCCGGTGTAGCAGGCCTTAACTGGAAAGAGGCACACAAAAAAACGCTTCCACGCATGATGGCTATGGTGGATGCAGGGGCATTAGAGCGGCAGCGAACCGACGACACTTCAAGTGACAGGGTCAAGGCGGATATAAAAAGATCCTCGGAGACGCCATCCGGGATGCCGACGCCTGTCCGGCGCACACCCGCTACCCTTGCGGATTTTTACGCACAAGACAGAACAGAATACCACGGTCCGCCCGCATCCTTCGGGCTGTTTAAGGGCGCAGATACAGTAGCGCCGGACACTCTCCCCCTCTCGAACTCGGCCACAGATGAATCAAAAGTGGTCGCGATTAGCCACGGGTTGCGAAAAAGGTTTTCCGCTGACGATGAATCGATTGGCGAATTGAAAGAAAGACCAACAGCTTTCGCGCAGATCCGCAGTAGATCGAGTTTAACAAGGGGTACGGACGCAATTCACAGCCAGCGCCGCTCCAACGGAATACCCAAAAGCCCGGCTGCTCGGGCGGCGGGGAAGCAGCAGGCAGAACAGGGGGAGATGACGAGTAGTGACGGACGTACTACATCGGTGAGTGGTAGGTGGAGCGAATCAGCAGCTGACCGGCACCAGCTGCGGCTGCGCGGTTTCGCGCCGCCACGAGCCTCCGGGAGCTGGCTCAGCGTCGACGGCGAGGATGATGACGGAGATGAGTTACGCGACGACGGGTCTTACTACTCGCGCTTCCGGCAGTGGCTCGCCGGTAGCTTTTTCTCAGTAGAAGCCTCCCCCGCTCCCGTTCCCCTGGGCGCTCGACGGGCAAGTGCTGCAGAAGCAGCGGGTCCCGCCGATAGTACGGCGTCGGAAGCTACGGAGAAAGGCAGATCCAGTGACGGCGCAGCACCAGGGGTTGCAGAAGCAGACACACCAGGAGCCGCAATCACGCTGCCTGCGACCACAGAACAAGCAGTTGCCGACGCCCGCCTGAAACAGGACATCGAGGAGCGCAACGTGTGTTACCTGCACCTCATCCGCGCCAGCTATCCGGCGCCGAGCGGTCCCGCCTACCTCGTGGTCGCACCTTAGAGACCCGAAGCTGCTGATACTTCGCAACTGAGTAAAAAAATTCTCGTCTCGTAGAAGTTCTGCAGCGGCGCTTAGATCGGCCCCCCCCTCATCGGCTTCCCCCCCCTTTTAGGACTCTCCTGCACCGCTCCCCGCATTAGAATCCGGCCTCAAGATCATGAGGGGCACGTAGTACTTATGCCCGCTCAGCAGTCTTTTCATAGTACTTATGCCCCATGGGAGGGTGAGGGATCGGAGGGGCTCCCAGCATCGCAGGCCAGAAGAGGATCCCACTCGCCGCCAACATCGGGCGGGGGCGACCTCTGGCAATAGGCTCCCAGCACCGACGGCGGCGGCGGTGCCTCCTCGGTTCGATTGGGCTGGAATGAGGCGGCCAAAAATTTTTTACAACCTTCTTCCAAAGTTTATCAGTGCCTTTGGGTCTCCTCTAAGCACCACTGCAGAACTTCTACCTGCCGCACGTGCTGTTTCTTTTCGCGGCCAGCTCCTTCCTGGGCTTCGTCGCGCTCACCAACATCTGCAAGCTGCGGGGCCGCAGCACGGCCATGCTGAACACGATCGCGCTGCTGTGGTTTTGCTTCGTCGCGTACGCCGCCATCGCGATCGTGTTCTCCTACTACCTTCCCTGGCAGGTGTACGAGCCCGCACTGAACAGTCGCGGGCTGATCCCGTGGCTGCTGTTCTACTGCGTGGCGCTGATCACCCTTTTTCAGATCGTGCTCCCGACCCTGGTGCTGATCGCGCTCTGTGGCTGCCTGCCGTGCATCCCGTGCTGCGCGCCTTTTATGCTTCTTCTGTTCCGGCGGCAGATCCTGCAGGGGGGCGCAGGGAGCGGTGGCGGCGGCGCCTGGTTCGGCGGCCGGTTCATGAGCGAGTCACGCCGAGCAAGACTGCGCGCCCAGGAGACGCTCGCCCGGTGTACCAGCTTCAAATTGCTGCACGAACACATCGTCGCGCGCGGGGAAGAGAACTGCTGCTGCGCAATCTGCCTGCAGGACTGCGAGTTGGCACAGGAAGTGAGCGAAAGCCCCTGTGGGCACCTGTTCCACCAAGACTGCCTGGAGAAGTGGGCGCAATTTGGCGGGACGAACTGCCCCGTCTGCAGGAGAAACCTGGCGGATCCGTACCCGGGAGCAGGGGGTGACGCGCCGCTGCTGAACACGGAGGAGCGGGGGGTGACCTCGGTCGCGGGCGGCCCGACGCCGGGGGTACCGCTCGGAAGCGTCGTGGCAGGCGGCGCAGAGGAGTGAGGAATCGAACGGGTGGTCCCGCCATGGGTGCCGCAAAGGCTCGATACGAGATAGCAATATTAGAGAGGCACAACACGAACAGCTCGCGAAATGTCCACCGCACTTTATTTACAAGGAATGCAAGAGCACATAGAATGAATCCACGCGCGGGCCGGGCCGTGCAGATCTCCACGAAGCCACCGCGTCTCTTCAAGTAGTGGCATGCGCGCAATGAGAAGGGCGCTCCTACTGCTACATAAAAAGAAACAACCGTCTGCGATCGTCTGTGTACGAAAAAAAACGAGAGAGCACTGCGGCGTGTCACGCTAGTTAGCCACGAGAGGACATATTAACCTTACCTTATAATATATGCCGCATCGGAAATTTCCATCGTGAGGGGGGTTAAC
>RXOD01005146.1:0-15646 GCA_005223375.1 Amoebophrya sp. AT5.2 | reverse complement strand
CGGACGCGCAGGAGCCCCTCGGCGGAGCCGCCATGCGACGGCGACCTCGTGAAGCAGGTGGCCGCAGCTGCAGAAGCCGCTATGCTGCTACTCAAAGACGCAACAGAGTCGCCTTGCATGCGCTACCGGAGGCTAGTGCAGGAGATCGAGGGCGGTTTCATAACATGGATGAAAAGCGCGCAATGCTGTCGAGAGTTGACTCTGTCGGAGTGCGGATTGCTGCGGATGCTTGCCGTAGTTTTGGAGACGGTTCACTGTGATCTTGTGTGCGAGGCGATCGACAGGAGTGAGAAAGAAGAGATCACCCGGGGTCACCGCGCTCGGAAAGAAGCCTGTCTTTACGGCTGGAAGAGAGAGTCGCTTCGCCCCGCTCTGAAAGACCACGTCGATCAGCCCAAGGAACGTAACGAGGCGCCCGCTGACGTGTTCGAGATTTGGAAGCGGTTGGCAGGGGTCTTTTTCGTCGAGGCAGAATCGAAGCCGCAGCACAGTGAGGCCTCGCGTTCTTGCGCAAATGCCACGCCAGACTGTGCATTTTCGGGGGCATGCGTCAGACTGCCGCAGGCATGCGTCCCGGGAGCAAGCACGCCGGCGCAGCTCCGGTGGCTGTGCAAGCTCCTGAGCAACATCGTGCACACCGGTTTTCCGGCGAGTGGCTACAGGAACCAGACCGGCGTGCTCAGAGAACTTGTCGAAGTAGCAGCTGCAAGTGGCCAAGAGAATTGCTTCATTTGCCTCGAAGCGTTCGAAGTTCTACCTGACTCCCAGCGTCATGCGATGGCCTTTCGTGATCTTCCCATTGCTGCGCAATGCGGGCACTGTACGCATGTGGGTTGTCTAATGAAGGCCGCGGCGGTCGCAGCCCGAGCCCCGCCCCCTGGAGCAACCGGCCCGCCAGATTACGAAGGGCGGTGTCGCAAATGTAGAGCGGGCTCTTTCTGGACTCCATGGGCGGGGATGCGTCTCGTGCTTACCATCCTGGACGAACTGGCGGCGGTGTACTTCCGTGGTGGTACTACTGCAAGTCGTGCGCCCACTGTAGACGACGCTGCGGCTATCAGCCGCGCGCTTTGGAGCAGGCTTAATGGTATAAATTTTCGGGCGCCGTCGCCGACATGGATCGTAGACAAGTTTGTGGTCCGCCTGGCGTGCCAGGCGGACCAGAGCAAGGAGGCGTGCCACCCAGTGCCGCTCGGTTTCCGAGAGCGGCTCGCGCAGGAACTTGAAGATATAGAGCGGCGCCAGAATCCGAATCGGTGTCGGACAACTCGGAGGTGGGGTCTGTGCCCAGTGACATGGGCTACGATTCTGGGCTTTTTTCAGATTCTGTGCTTTCTTCAGATTCCGATTCTGTGCTTTCTTCAGATTCCGACTCTGGGCTTTCTTCAGATTATGACGAATGCTGACGATAGCCAGCGCGTACGGCTGCCGCTTTGAGAAATCTTGGCGCGGCGTTGTCAGTGAACCTCTACCCCTATGGTGGGTATTTCATTCATTCATTCAGAATGAAGAAACAGAAGACGAGGCGGCAGAACAAGATGAAGAAGCTGAGGGGGCTGGCGATGTTCTGGTGCCAGGGTTACATTTTCAGCAGCAAGACGGCGAGACCGGATAAAGCCGTTGCGGATTACTAGCATACAAGTGTCGCAGCTGCCCTTTAACTTTATCAAGTTTAAAAAAGCGGAAGCAAGGGTCGTCAAAGAAAGTGTGTGAGGTTCGACAGGAATACTTACCAAAAACTTCTTCACGTTCACAAAGAAAACAGCGATGGCGAACCGATGTGAACTGGTTTCCGCCAAATCGGCACTGTCGGCAATTACTCCAGCGGAGGCGTACTAGCTAAGTACGTGGTGAACGAAAGTGATCACGATGAGGACGGCCCCGGCATGCTCTTTCTCTTTTTATTCATCGGTGCTTTTTACTGAGCAGATTGATGGACGGAGAATAAAGTGAAAGTTCTTGATAGAACATCGACGAGGGCAAGAGCATTGGCATTCCAGTAGTCGCAACCTTATGTGTGGGTGCTGCGGAGCACAAAAATAACTCAGCAGAGTCAGTGGTCGCTTTCGCAGTTCGTTCGAGGATTCGAAAACGTTGTCAGAGTATACCTCGTCACTATCTAAGTATTCGTATTGTGACAATTTTCACGAGTTCCAGTTTACTCGGCTCCAGATCGTCACTTCTTCTCGTTCACGTAGAGCCAGAGAGGGAGAGTCGCCATCGCGTAGTAAAGCTAATCCTGCGACGGCGCGACCCAGCCGTGCTCAATGAAATCGCAGTGTAATCAGTTTCTCAACGGGTGGCCTGATTTCGACGTGCAAATTGGATACCAACTTCTTTAGGCAGTCTGGCAGGTTTTATAAAAATAAAAATAACCTCCAGCAAGAAGTAGAAGAGCAAATTTTTTCGCAGGAGACACAGCGCTGACGAAAGAAGAATGCGTCTCCCGGAGGACCCTGTGGAGAACTGGAGTCGGCGGCGGTATGTGAACAAACTTCCCGACCAGAGCCACGCGGGGCTGGAATCCTTTCGGGACGCCGAGAAGTACACCGGACTGCGATGCACGCGAAAGGCGGGGGCCCGTGGCGGTCAGTTTGGCGAGTACACCGACTGGATGCTAGGGCAGAACGACCAAGAACACGTCGGAAAGAGCCGCTTCACGAAGGAAGCCGAGAAAGAGGTGCTAATACTTTTAACCACTACTATACGGAGGTCTGTCACTGGGATGTTCAAAGTTGCACAAGCACAAGCTTAACTATACGAGCAGTGATGTATCTCCTTTTGCCTTTGCGTGCCGGTGTTTGTATCATTTTGCTTGTGAGGAACCTCTGCTTCAACTTTAGACGTGTGCTGTGTAATATCATCAACGCCTGCGCCTGCACACAGGTTTTGGACCCTCGGCTGCCACACAAGGTTTCTCGTGCGGAGTACGAGGCGCGGAAGGGTTACAAGGCCAGTGAGATATTCCACTGGGGCAAGCAGTGGGACCAAATCAATTCTTCCCCCCAGCGGCTGCCGAACTACCGCCGCGGCGCCGAGTGCCCCCCTTGGGTGCGCGACGGCGGCGCGCATCTTCGAGGCAATGAAGATGACAGAGGACAAAGAGGATCAGCGCAGGAAGACGCTGGGGCCTTTTCCGACAACAATCCGGATGCCGCGTACTATAGGAAAGTGCTGACGCGCAAGGCGACGATTCCGGGCCGGGAGTCGAACAAATCGTCGAACGTGAAGAAGATCTTCGCAACCAGAGGAGTGACATCCAGTGGTAGTTCTGCAGCTTCTGCTTCATCGTCGTCCGCAGACCGGGACCACGGTGTGGCGGAGGGCACCCACTTCCGCCCGCCGGGGCGAGCAGCACACGGGCGGCCGCAGCAGAACACTTCCACAGCAGCACAAAAGCAGCAGCGGTTGCTCGTGGGCCAGAACGAAGACTACCCGTGCTTCTACCACGTGCCGGATTTGGAAGAAGGGTCTGGGTCCCAGACCGCGGCGGGTCCGGGCTCACGAAGACACGCGTTGATGCAGCACCAATCCGCAGCGCAGAAGTACCGACAGTCACACGAGTTTTTCTCATCGGCGCGGGTGTTCGATTGCCTGCAGGGTAGCGAACGACGACGGTCTGGTAGAATGAACGGGACGGACATCGATGGCCCGCACGCGGAGGAGGGGTGGGCGACCTCAGAAATCTATCCGCTGCGCCACGCCGCGAGGATGAAGCAAGGGGAGGCTGGGGGTGGAACTAGATCGGGGAGGCACTCGGCGATGCCCTCATCCGTCGAAGGAGGAAGGACGCAGAAAGTGGAGACGCGGAGACTGTTCCGAAAGTCGGACTTCTACCACGGGGTGGGGTAACCAAGGTATTGCGAGCTGTATGAAGCTATGAACGTGTCGTGGTGGAAAAAAAAATTATCTAAATTCATACCGCCCGCTCCTGTGAAGACATGCTGTCACACTGCGAGGGAGTCGCGGGTTGTGGTGGCCCTCGTGAACAATCGCACTGAAACCGAACCGGAATGTCTTCCAAGAAGGAAATACTTATCAATCTATGGAGCCTGGCTTTGGGTTTACGTCGGCGTGAGTCACTAAATTGACCGCTGGCCGCCAGTCGGGGGAAGAAGGTTCGACATCCTCGCTCACAACAAAGACTTTGCTCGAATCTGAAGATCTGTCGTGGAGATCACGCCTTGATCCTATGGTCACATGCGAGTGTAGTTCCGATTAGTGGTGCGACTTTTCGCTTCAGCCTAACGATCCGAATGTGCAAGTCGGTTGCCCATGTTGACAATGATTGATTATACTATTTCGTGATTTCAGAAACAGAATGCAGGTACGTTAGAGGCGTGAGCGCAAATCTACGACTCGACTCCAATGATCGTGGTAGTACTTAGGCGCACGCCCATGCCTACGCAATAGTTTAATTAGCGCATCAATAATGCCATTCGGCGGGGCTCTCGACGCGTCTGTAGGCGACGTCGACTTTCCCGCAACGCACGAGCACGACGATGTCGTAATTGCTACTGCCGCCGAAATGCTCACTACTGCAAAGGGCGAATCACCGCGAGCGACTCCCGCCGTTTCCTCTACTTTCCCCGGCGCCGGCGCCGTCGAGCCCGCGGGCAAGAAATCCGTTTTCGACGAGACTCTTCTGTACGAGTTTCTCGAGCGAGTCGGCTCGAAGAAGGACCACGCGAACACAATATGGCGGATTCTGCTGAAGTCCGGCGGCGACTTCGACGAGCTGCGGCAGGTCGGCACCTTCCCACCGCGCATTCTTCCCTTGTTGAAAGACGAGTTTGCGTATTGTTCGAGCTCCGTGTCGGATTTGGAGCAGTCCGCTCTGGACGGCACGATCAAGTTGCTGATCCGGTTGAGCAGCGGAAGCGAGATCGAGAGCGTCATCATCGCCCACACGGGCGACGAGGCGAACGGTGGCGGCGATTGCAAAGGGAACGCAGAGGACAAGGACGCCGTCGTGACGAAGAAGCCGATGCAACTGAAGAACACGTCGGAGAACCCGTTACAGGAGCTGAAGAACGCGCACAAGAGCGCGCCGGCGAAGACGCTGCGCCAGGCGCTTGCGGCGGCGAAGGCGGGAAACGCGGGAGGCCCCGGATCTGCTTCGTCGTCCTCGTCGTCGAAAGGGGCGGTGAAGACTTTGGTGCCGGACGTGACCACGTCGTACGGCGACCGGGGGCTGATCGAGTCCAAGGGTCCGCGGGTGGAGATGCGCAAGACGCTGTGCGTGAGTTCGCAAATCGGCTGCAAGCTTGGGTGCACGTTCTGCGCGACGGGCACGATGAAGCTGGAGCGAAGTCTGACGTCCGGCGAGATCATGGAGCAGCTGCTGCTGGCTGACCTGGTGTTGTCTGTGATCACAGAGGAGAAACTGCGTGCGGCGGAGCGGGAGCTGGAGGCTGCTGCGGCGACCGCGGAGCTCGTGGCGGAGCCGGCAGAGGAAGCACCTGGGGGGGCATCTGCTGGGAGTTCTCCCACATCGCCACGAGGAGAATCTCGACCGCCGCTGTCCCCGGAAGAGAAAAAGCAGCAGCTGCTGCAGAGGGTGAGAACGGCGACGCACCCGTACTTCGGCAGCTTCGTGTCCAACATTGTGTTTATGGGGATGGGCGAGCCGTTGGAGAACTACGACAACGTGGTGCTCGCGCTGCGGGGGCTCACTTCCCAGCAGCGGTTCGGCCTCGGCCAGCGGAACTGCACCGTGTCCACGGTCGGCATCGTCCCCCGGATGCGCCAGCTCTTCCTCACGCTGCCCAACGTGAAGGTCGCGCTGTCCCTGCACGCGCCGAGCCAGAAGCTGCGGGAGGTGATCGTGCCCGTCTCGAAGAAGTACAGGCTGGAGGAGCTGATGGCCACGCTGGACGAGTACGCCAGCCGGCACGCGACGGACGGGAAGCGGAAGGGACTCGTGATGATCAGCTACGTGATGATCGACGGGGTGAACGACACAGAAGAGTGCTGCGCGCAGCTGTGCGAACTGCTGAAGGGCAGACAGGTACTGGTGAACCTGATCCCATTCAACCAGTTCGACCCCTACGCGTCGAGCCCCTCCGTCGGGAGCACGGCGGCGGCGGCCGCGAGGAGCGGGGACGCGGCAAACAGTGCTGGAAGCGGGGGGAAAGCACCGCGAAAGAGGTACCACCCCGCAGAGCACTACCGGCCGTCGAAACCGGAGCAGATCGTCTGGTTCGCACAAACGATCGAGAAGCACGGAATAAAGGCGTTCGAAAGGTACATATAGGAAGTAGACTTTCGCTATCTTTGGGTAAGTTAGTATGTCCTCTACGGATTCAAGCTCGATGGAGCAGCAGCTGAGACTAACTTCTAGCGTTTCTGCGATCATATGCGTACTAAATGAATCTTCAGGCGTCCGCACGGGCGGGACATATCGGCGGCGTGCGGCCAGCTTGCGAAGATCCAGAAGAAGGACGGGTCTGTGTTCGCCGAGGTGAACGAAATCGAGGGCAACCAGCGGAAGTACATTAACAAGGTCGTGCCGCTGTCTCGGGAGGTCGTGAAAACGAGGTACCAGAACTCCCTCGTGGGCCGCCTCGACACCACCCTCCGGTCCGGGGTAGCCGCCGTGGCGGGGGCGGTCACCGGGGCAGCGCGGGGTTGCTGGGAATGGGTCAACTACGGGCTTGCGGACGTGCTCACCGGCGGGCAAGCGAACAGGGGCAAGGGGGACAGCGCGATCGACCCGGTGTCTGGCTGGCGCAAGCTGCGGGGAGTAGAAGAAGAGCAGCGGGGAATGTCCGGATTGCTGCCGGGCGTGTTGAAGTCTAGCGGGAGAAGCCTAAGTAGGGCGGATGTCGGGATGTTGACGGCTGGATTTTGTGGTGTGATGGCGATGGGCGTGGCATGGCACATGCAAAATGCACGAAAAAGAAGCAGCTTGTGAAATAGTCACGCCATGACGTGGTCGTGGACGTGGTGTCTGACTTTGGATTTCGATATTGTGTGTAAAGTATATAAGTAAGTCTAATCTGGGATACGGATATGAGTATGACTACGAGCATAAAGACGCCAGTGGTGCGTCAGCACCTGCATCAATACGAGTTCTACGACGTGCGAGGGTTTCCTCGGGCGTCCATTGCACGTCATCAAAGGTGGAGACACCGTTGCCGCGCAGCGCCCTTCTTTCTATTGAGCTACGCTGGTTTTCATCGTGGAATACCGTTTCCCTACTGTTTTTGTCGTCTTCAATTGTCGGAATGCAAGTTCTCTAAGTAACGTATATCTAGATTATTTTCTGCTGAAAACTTGACCCGAACAAGTACTGTCTCACTGCGGCGCGTAAATTGATTCGAAGCGTTCGTAAGAATAGTTGCACCACTCGATCCATCAGATACGTAGCTACCTCTTACTCCGCGTCCGCTTCTCTCACAGACGCAATCGATTAAAAACAAAGTGTAGGCTCAAAAGAATGTAGCATGATCATGTCGCAGCTTCATCGTCCGTAGTGCGTTTTCTCTTTTGAACCGCGGATGCCGCGCTCTTCGCGCTCCACCTCACACCCCCGGAGAACCACGCGTCGTCAGCCCCAAGAATACAAAATCGACTTCGACACTGACAACGAGGATGAAAGCAAGCCACTGCTCGCCCTCGCACCCCACGCTGTTTCGCGACCATCGGACCGCGCCGCCACTCGCACGTCTTCGCGCGCTAGTGCAGGGGACTACAACAATGAAGAGCCGAGGAAAACACCCCGGGCGACGTCATCTTCCCCCGATTTCGAAGAAGAGCGGCGGGCGCGCGAGCTCAAGAACGAGCGGGAGTACTGCGATCGCGACGTTAAGCTCGTCCGCATCGTCCTCGCCCTCGCGGCGGCGATTTTCCCCGTCACCCTCGGCCACCGCTGGCACCTCGTCGGCGCGAATTGCGTGTTCTGCTACGACCAGTACGAGCTCGCAATCGCTGGATGGATGCTGGACGCCTCGCTAACCGCGCCGGCGCTTCCCGAATTCTGCTGCTCGGTAATCACGATCCTGCTCTTCTTCGCGACACACTACCTGATTCACAGCGCGGCGCGGGCACGCGGCAGGGGATCTAACGCGCAGTCTGCTGATGGGCCGGGGGCGGCCAGGGAGGAACTGGAAGATGGGGCGCGCCCCGGTGCCGGAGCGCGAACTCGGGATCGACACCATGGGGCGAAGAAGCAGCCGTCGAGCGGGTTGGTGGACCGGTTGTCGAAGACGTTCGGAGCGAAAGCAGACGCAAAAAGCTTCAGCGGAGAAGATGAAAAGTCTTCCCGCAGGAGCGCCACCACCCCCTACACCTACGAAAAGCGGTGGAGCAGCCAGAACCTCTCCCGACTGTCGGTGGTCCTCACGATCATGATTGTGATAGCTGTTTTGGGTCTCTGCATCTCTGTGTACGCGCACCTCCGCGTTTCGGGCAATGTGGACTTGCTGAACCGATACAACCAGCCGCTGAAGACCCCCGGGCCCGCCGGGCTTCCCTATTTCACCACGAGTTTTCTCGGCGCCTCCTACCTCATCTACTTCGTGTTTTTGGTCATCATCGGCATCGTCTACTACTTGCTCTACGGGGTGCGGGAGCGGCTGCGCAACTGCGAAAAGGCGGAGGGAAAGCAGGAGCGCGCGAGAAAAAGATACGTCCAGGCCATGGAGGAACGGGGAACAGTGGAGGAAAGATCTGCGCTGAGCAAAGAAGGGAAGGCGAACCGCGCATCGCTTTTACTGAGCCGGCTCTCGGAGCGAGCGGAGGAAGACGGCCCGACGCCGAGCACGCGGAAGTCGCGTGCCGCCGCGAGCACGACCGAGGAGGTGGTCCGAGCCGCCCGCGGAAGCCGAATCAGCTTGCGGCCGGGAGCGGATTTTCTTGACGAAGGCCCTTCTAGTGCAGCGCGGCCACGGGCCGGGACCACCAAAAGCTCGGTTCAAGTAGATCGTCGTTCAGCTGCTGCCGTGGCAGTACCAGCACGCGCGCAACCTCAGGAGCGACCTCCCCGGCAGTCAGGAACATCGCGAAGAGGCTCGGGAGATTCCTCGGAGTCCTCCGCCACCTCGCGCTCAGTATCGTCAGGATCATCTTCTGTGAAGGGAAGGGAGACAAAGCAGCAACCTGATTATCATGCTCCGCGACCCCCTGCTTCGCGGAACGAGGCACTGTCGCGCGGAATGGGGAGCTTGTGGTAACAGTAGACTCCCGGGCAAGAGGCAGCTCTCGGGCGGTAATCGAAGCCACACACCCAACGAAGAAAATGTACCGCGAAATGTTTACACAGCCAAGGCGTGCAAATTTTTGCCTATGTAGTGGCCCTCGTGTCGTCAGCAACTCCCTCCAAAGTAGGGGGCCACTGTCCGTCAGTAGTGTAGGTGGGCTCCCCGGTTGGTCCGGCTTCGGCCCCACCTCCGGCGATATCCCACCGCCCCCGGATTCTCGTACGGGGCCGCCACGACGGCTGCCAAGACTACGACTTACTGTATGTAGTACTAGCTCTAAGCATTATTTTTACGATTGGCTGAAATGAACCTCATGCTGATGCAGTCAGAAAGCAGTCTGCTGGTTTTGGAATTTAGCCGTGCCGCCACCACCAGTTTGGACTGGCTACGCCGATTCGTTTGCAATCGCATAAGTACGGACCTAAGCGAAAGCGTTGTAGCTGAAAGGCAAAGTAGAAGTAGTTTAGATTCTCCTTCTCGTGCTGATGTCGATTTGTCTCGAGGAGCTTTCGTGAGAGCAAACGTGGTCAAATATCAGAGCGATATGCTTCGTCCGCCCGAGCGGCAAAAATTTTTGCTCTCCGCTACAAAAAGTAAGTAGACTTCTTGTAAATATTTTTTTGTATCAGCTTCGCCCTCGGAATTCCATAATTGCAGTCTGACATAGAAGACGAGCCTGCTGAAATTGGTCCGGCGCACTGTTGACCTTGTTCCTCGCAATGAGCAACCACCTTCCAAGAAGAAAATGACGCCTTCGAAGGACCACAGTCTGGCCTCTCCCGCGCGAGGCGCGGCGGCTGCTTGCAGCAAGGCGGCGCCCGGCCGAAAGCCGCACCAGACTCGCGCCAAAGTATGGGCCAGCGCACGTCCTGCCGGCCAGCGGCTCCGGTCCGCCACGTGTCGCGCTTTGCGTTCGGCGTTGATCTTAGGCGCGCGCATTGTTGCGATTCTTCTTGAGGCGGCGTATGTGTGGCTGATTGTGGGTCCAGAGTTGCTGCTGCTGCTAGTTCCGGTCGCGGCGCTGGACACCGGGGGCGGAGAGCAAGCGGAGCTGAGCAGCCAGGAGCGGCACCTGCCGGCCAACTATATGGTACAGGTCCGCAGCATTTACGAGAGCCAGAGCTACATGAAGCCGTGGGAGACAGGCCCCTCCTCGTCGCAACCGGAGGTCTTTGGCGACAGTGTGGGCCACGCAGTCGGTCTCTGCATCAACGAGATTCGGTTACCGGACTGCGACGAGAAGTTCGCAAAAGCCTGCGTCAAGGTCGCTTGTTTTTCACAAATTTGTTTTTGAGGTGGGTACCGCCGGAACTCGCACTCCTGCCTACGTCTTGCTATCGACCGTAGCTCGGCAAGTGAGAAAGTGGCGCTTGAAGAGAAATTGACTTTGAAGAACCACGACAGAGAGCGCGCATTCCCATTGCTTCAACAGCTACTGTCGTTCAATCACATCCAATTACAGACCGTGCAGCGCATCCTGGTTCCCTACTACATCGCTGTGGACGCCCAAGTGATTTCCGTGAAGACGGTGCACTTTGACGAGCTTTTCGCCGTTCCCGAGGTTGTCGACAAGGATTTGCGATACGCGCTGCTGCGGCTGGTGACGCGGAAACCGGAGGACGCGGAAATTATTCAGAGGCGGTTCTGGTGCAAGAAGCGGCTCCCAGTGCTCGACGTGAGCTTCGACGTGGACGTCGGGGACGTGGTCCGCGTGTACGGCTTCGCCGACGAGGTGCGCCGAGTGTGGCAGACCTGGGTCAGCGGGGGGGTCGTGCTGCCGAGCGCGACGCCCGGAAGCCTCGACGGGGACCGGGAACAGCCGGTACGGGTCCTGCGATACGCGTTGATGCCAGCGCTTGACGACAGCTATCTTGGCGGCGCGGCGTTCTGCCGCGTGGGGCCGCGGGGCGGTGGGGCGCAATCCGAAAACTTGGGGGCGGGTGGACCCAATCTGTTTGGTGTTGGTCAGGCCGGCAGCGCGGCGGTGGAGACCGGCGAGCCGAAGGATAGAACTGGTTCGGGTTTGGTGGGCAAAACAAGAAGGGTTGCCTCGGGGGACACGGAACGTCGCAACGAAAAAGGACGGAAAACGTTGTCGGACTTCGGCGAAGCACGAGATGACGGAAGAAAAAATCCGTGGTGGCCGCGTCGGGCGGGCGGGCTGGCGCAGAGGTGGAAGTACTTCGAAACGAAAAGGCAAATGCGGGACAAGTATGCGGAAGAAGGGAGCCAAGAATCGTCAGTTCTAGACTGGACGGAGGAAGACAGAAAGTCCCTGAGCGAATACAAGAGCATGCTAGAGGCGAAAAAAGCCTTTGGCTTTTCAAGAAAAACTCCTGGCGGCGGCGGGGGCGTAGACGACGACGAAGTTGAAGACGAAGACGGTGCGAGCGCTCTGCTGCAACTCTCGCGCAGGGAAAAGAAAAGCGTCCTCGCACCCCTTAATTTGCTTAGTCCGGTTATGCCATCATTGCTTGTTCCACCACTGTCTCCTCCTCCGCCCACGATCACTGCGAAATTCACGGTGGTGACGAATGCTGCAGAAGACGAGCCTGCGGCGCACCAGCTGCGTTGGTGCGGCATCGTCTCGCCCCACGGGCGCGTTCTCACGCCGCTGAGCAACCGCCTGATTGGGTTCATCTGGGTGCAGAAGCGCGTGGGACTGCCGATGCTGCGTTTTATCTGGGAGCCGACGGAGGATCCAGTACTGCGGGACTACTTGCATATCAGCTCTGGGGCTGGCAGCGATGAGGGAGACGCGCCACCATCTTCGGGCATAGAGCTCTCTAGAAGCACAACTAGTTCCAGTCGTGGAAGCTCGAGTACTGACCCAGGAACGAGTTCGGGTTTTCCTTTTCGTCGTCAGACTGCGTCTGACGAAGACGAGGAGACGGAGGCGGAAAACGAAAAACATGAAAGCAGAAGCACTGCGTCGACGTCTTTCGACGCGACGGGCGGTCTCGCGGCCGAGGAGGAAATTGCATCGCGGCCGGACCGGGACGGGGAGGAGAGGAGCCGTGGCTCAGAGCGGAATGCGCAGGGGGAGCAGCCGTTTCCAGTCGACGAGGAGGACGAGCGGGTCGCGTACGTTAAAGTGAGCCCCGGCCACTCGCAGCTGCACCGCTTGTTGACGAAACAGCTGCAGCGGAATGTGTTCCACCAGATGCCTAAGGATGTCGCGGAGCTGTCCCCCGAGGCCGACGCCGTACTGAACGATGTCGCCGCGTCGTTCGCCGAGCTCGAAGAGGCCTCCGCGGCGGCAAGAACGGGGTCGACATCTTCTCCCCGGGACTTTGAAGCCGCGCTCGCAGAAGCAGTCGACGCGGACGTCAGGCGGGCGAGAACGGTTTTCACAGCGAGAAGTGCTGGAGGTGGTGCGCCTCGTCCATTCGATGCGCAAAACTTAAAATCTCCTACGCTGTTCGACGAACTACGCGAGACCGCGCATCACCCCGAAGCTTTCAGCGCGTTGGAGGCAGGCCTCCGAAGGCTCCGTCCCACCGTTTTTGCGGGCCTGATGCCTGGTTTAGTGTATTCGCCGTTTGAGCACTATCTGCGGAAGCTTCTCCTCCTGCACAGCCTTGCGTCCGCGGCGAAGAAAGCCCTCGGGACGGGGGGGCAGCGAAACCCCATCGAGGTCCTGACGGGGGTCTCCGTGAAAAACTCAAACAGCAAGAAGCTGGAGGCACTTATGAGCGGGGGCATTTTGATTCGGTCGATCGACCCGCAGTCGCCGTTCGCGAAGAACCTGGGTGGAGAAGAAGGGCATGGGGGTGCGCTACGGGAGGATTGCGTGCTGTTCGCGCTGGACGGACAGCCGATTCTATCTGACGGCACAATCCTCTACGACCGAAGCCTGGTCCGGCCGCCGTGTTCCTGGGTCGATAACAAGCCCGGGGGGCTGAGTCCACTTTCGGCGGCGTCTTCGGAGGAGACGAGCGCAGGTGGGGGGAACGCAGGAATCGATCAAGAAGATGTTGGGGCCGCGAGCCCGTCGGTGTTGCTGGAAGTGCATAAGTCGCTCTTCGGTAATATCGGAGGTTTGCTCGGCCTCGGACTCGGAGGTGGTAGTCCTCTTGCAGAAGCGGGGGCTTCACCAGCTCCGCAACAAGCCCAGCAAGAAGCACCGCAGCAGCCACAGGGACCACAGCTGCAGACGCCGCTCAACAGTGACGCTTTGGGCTCGCTGTTTGGAGGACCTCCCCCGCAGCCGCCCCCGCTGTTACGAACCTCGCTCCAGGCGTCCGTCCATCGGCTGCCGGACGGCAGTCTTTGTTTTGGTCCGGTGCGGCGGCAGCGGCTCGTCGCGTGCGCCTCCCGTTTCGGCATGTCGATGTGCATCACGCGTTTGCTTCGGCAAACGTTGCTACGGACCACCGTCGGCGTTGTGACGCAAAGCAAGCCGGTCGTGCGGGAGCGGGACCTGCTGTTTTGCGACGCAAACCCTCCCGTGGAGGAGGACACGCCGATGCCCACCCGCGTGCCGTTTGACGTCTACCTAGCAATGCGGGCGCCGAACCAGAACACGCATCTCACCTACCGCTGCACTGCGCCGCCGCTACCGGAAGGACCGATTTCTTTCCCGGGGAATCCGTTTCCAGTTTTGCCGTCGTTACTGTCTTCCGGTCTCGGACGTTCGATGTCGACTCCGCGACGGGTGATTATGATCATCCGGAAGAGAAGGCCTGAAACGAGTGGCGAGGGCGCCAGGGGAGGGGGGTTCACTGTAGTTGTGCCGGGTATGTCGCGGTCGTCGTTCCTGCAGCAAGGGGAAGGAGGCGAATGGGCAGAGCGAAAAGCGCGCGGGTACTTGGTGGGCGCGGGCTTGCCCAGAGACGAAGAGCATGGGGGAAACGGCGGGTGGAGCACCGATCATTCTGAAGGAGAGGACGAGCGACAACTTGCCCCGGCGCTGCCGCCGTTCGAGGAAGCAGCCCTGGCGACGGCGTTTCTTGACGGAACGGCATTTTGGCTCGAGCACAGCACCGTGTCGCCGGATCCTATCGGGTCACGTCCGATCGCGCACAGGTTGCACCAGTCGCGCCCTGGCGACGCAGCAGACGCGGAACACGACGACGCCGCAATACAGCAGCGCTCGACCACGACGGCATCAGCCGCGTCGGCTGCCGCGTCCTCTTCCGCGCTCGAGATGGAGCAAGCGCACCCCGCCGCGCTGAATCCCCTGATGCTCATGGCCCTGTTGGGAGCGGCGTTGCACCGCCCTGAACCGCAGAAGCCGCAGGACCTGCTCGGCCGCGTTCCGCCGAAGTACGTGCTGCTGGGCGGCCTGGTCTTCTCCACGTACACGAGCGAGCTGTTTCAAGAATACACCAACTGTGGGAAGTCGCCGCTGCGCATGCCGTACGCCGTGAAGCGGTACGCGGAAAACTCGGTCTGGCGGCCGGTGCGCACGCCCGCCGACGCGCCGGCGGAGAGCACGGAGGAAATCGTGACCGTGCTGGGCGGATTCGATTCCGTCTGCAATTAAGGAGGGGCTCAGCCCACTTTCCTGGGCACTGTTCTGGTGGTGGGGGTCTTGTAGTTCTTCCGGTAGTTGGTCGCGTATGATGTTTGCGCGGGGGGGCCTGTGCTGTCTTGTGTTTCGTCTCAGATTCTGTCTAGTATTTTTTGGTCTCGTAGGCTATAGCGTGGAAGTGCTCCTTTCAGCTAGAGAGGAAGCAGCACAAAGCGACGGCCAGGATGCAGCAAGAGCGCGGCGCTGGTCTTAAGTGATCTCTTACTTTGTCTTGTATTTCGTCTCGTACTCGGTCCTGGCAATAAGCGAATCGTCTACCTGCCAGAAGTGCCGCTGGGATTGGGAATGGATTTTCTACCCCTCTAATGCAACCGCGACGCTGACGACGGCGCGATGCTGCGGGAGATCCACATCGTGACCGCAGTGCAGGAGCAGAAGCCGCGGAACTTCGCGCACTTCCTGCAGCTGGTGAAGGAAGCGGTTGTAGCCGGTGGCCTGGGCGGCGGCGGTTTCGTGACCTTCCGGTTTCTGGCCAGCGGGGTCGACGAGACGAGCGCGCGCGGCGATTCGGCGATCTACCGGGACCTGGTGCTAGAGGGAGAGTGCGTGCGGGACTTCGAAGCGACCAAGGCGCTAATGATGAAACACCGAATCCCAGCGCCGGCGAGCGAGGGAGAAGTAGAGCGGTACAGGGAGATCATTCAAGGCGGAGCCGGAGGTGGGGGGATGCGGCGGGCCGGCGCCGCTGTCGCAATGAACGGTGGACCGAGCGGTGCGCCGGACGGCATGGGTGGATCCTTTGTGGAGAAGGCAGATGGAAATGAAGAGGACGGCGATGAGCAGGAGCCCTCTGATGGCACTGGGGGTGGACCCACTCAACCTGGTGGTGCGCAGGGGCCTGCAACAACCCCACCCGCGCAGGCTGCTACATCACCCGGAACGCCGCCTCCTGGAGCTGAGCAGGGAC
>RXOD01005145.1:0-15648 GCA_005223375.1 Amoebophrya sp. AT5.2 | reverse complement strand
AGCAGCATCGGCGCGCGCGTCGCGTGCAACAACCACGGCTCCGAGCGGTGGCCCACGGCTTACGTCGAGGTGCAGCACACGGACACGAGTGGCGCTGCGAACAACACGGCGCTGTGCCCGGTCGGGACCCGGATCGTGAGCGGCGGCTGCTGGGACCACGGCGGTGCGCAGAACAAGCTGAGCGTCTCGCGGCCGCTGCTGAACCGCCTCAGTTTACTGGAGAACATGCGGCAGGCGAGGCTTTACTCTTTACAGGCCGCGAGCGGCGACGCCAAGCTAGCGGTGGACGGTGACGAGTACGTAAAAGCCAAGGAGCGCGGGGAGCCGTGGGCGCAGACCTACGGGCAGTACGCCGTGAACTTCACGGGCGGGCTGATCTCCGAGTTCCTGCCCGAACAGGCGTCCCTCCCCTTCGCCCAGCAACAGGAGGGGTGGCAGTGCGGCGACCACTTCGGCACGCCCTTCACCGTGTTCGCGGTGTGCATGTCCACGACCACCACCACCACGACCGCGATGCTGTTCCCCGAGTTTTACCGGGTGACGACGGAGAGCACGAGCTTCCCGAACCCTATGGCGGCCCACGACGCGAACTGCCCCGGTGGCGGCACCGAGCTGATCCTGGGTGGCGGCTGTTTTTCGGAGGGCACCGGCAACACCAAGCTCCACTCGAGCATGCCGAGGACCTCCAACGTGAACGACGGGACGGGCGGGCGGTGGAACTGCCAGGCGTCGCAGGGGCTGAACGGCGCCGCCGGCACGCTAAATTTGCTCAAAAGCTGGGTGCTGTGCGCGAACCGAACCGCACCGATCCCCCGTATCCACGGGGCCTTGAACTGGACGAGCGAGACCGGGCTGGTCGTGACTTCCGCGGAACCCGAGTTGTCGTTCTCGACGATGACGGCCGACGGGGCCGGGAACGACGCAACCTCCGCGTGGGTGCTGGAGACGGCCGGCAGCGGCGCCATGAGCATGGGCGTGGCGTATTCGCGGTGCAGCGGCCACGAGCAAGATCTGCTCGGCGGGGGCTGCTACGACTTTGCGTTGAGTAACTCGAACGGACAGTATTGGCAAGACGGCAAGCCTGCATCGGTAGTGCTGGGGGATGGTAATACCTATCAACGATGGCACTGCAAGCACGCATCGGGGTCCATGGCGAACAAGATTTGCACGTCGCCCACAATGATTACCAACGGGTGGCGCCTGCCGCTGCAAACCGTGAGCGCTTCGGGGACCGGCGTTGCGCGCGCCATCTGTCCGGGGGGATACAAGGTCCTCGGTGGCGGCTGCGAGATGACGGACCCCAGCGTGACGAGCGGCACGAATAAAATAATTTCTGCGAGCTTCCCACTCTTCGCCGGCGAAACGTACGCGGGATCCAATGCGGGGACGGGCACCGCAACGGATCCAACAGCGCCGTTCTTGACGTCGTACACGGTGGATTTGGAGGGTTTTGAGTGCCGGGAAACAACAAACTCGTTCGTGTATACCGCGTACGCAATTTGTTTATTCCAAACCACGAGCAGCACGACTAGCACGACCACGACCACCACCACCTACACAAATACGACCACAAGCACAACCATCACGAGCACCACTTCGACCACTATTACCACGACGATTACGACAACCGTAACGTACTCCTCCGCAACAAACACGACGTTCGGAAATCCCCTGGGCGTGTGGTTCAGCGAAGACGAGGTGAAAGCAGCTTTCGGCAGCAGCGTTGTCAATGGGTCGACTGTTTCATCTTCTTCTTCTTCTTCTTCGAGCTCGAGTTCCATTAACGACGTGCCCTACTCCTTTTACGCCGGTCCCCCCGGTTGTCGGGTGTGCGACGACCACGAAGCGGTCGCGAGCTTCCACCCACGGATCGTGACCGAGTGCCCCTCCGAGGCCGCCGTGTGGCGGCAACGAGCGATTTTCGGGGCGACCTCGGCGGCCGCGGTGGCGGGGGCGGCGAGCGGTGTTTTGTGCACGTGCGTGCTGAATGCGGGGCTGTGCGACAGTACCCGATCTTTCGACAAGGGATATTTCGGCAGAATGTTTTGCCCGGTCACCTGTGCGCGAGCGGGCCTTGAGACCTGCTTCACGGTGTTTGAGGCCGCGCGAGATACGGGCGAGGACCCGGCCGGAAAAGTGAGCGAGCAGTACCTGAAGGTTCTTACGCAACAGTATGGCCAGGGGTCGCAGGAGCTGGATCCGAGCCGCTCACCGTTGGAAAACCCGCAGTGGTTGTCCGCGCGCTCGGCGCTTCTGAGCGAAATCGAACGGGAGCTGCTCGTGAACTTCTACAACGGCGCGGCTGCCGACGCAGCGTTCGCGCCCGCTCTCGGCGGCGGAAGTGGCGTAGTAACTACTGCTGCCAACTCCTCCCACGTGCAGGCCATGATTGCGACCGTGCTGGACGCCACCCAAGAAATGGAGCAACACGCGCACCGCATCATTTCCGAGGCGCTCACCGAGGTGGGGTTGGACCCAAGAACAGATTCTGTAGCCGAAGAAACGTCCCGCGTGCTGGACGGCCTGCTTACCCCAAGCCAGACGTACGAGGCGGAGATCGCCCTGCGCCCCAGTCTCTTCACCACGGACAGCACGAATTTCTACGAAAAGTGGTTTCCGAGCGAGGATCTGGTGATCTCCCCGAGCGCGTATTCTCTGCACTACGCGACGCAGTACGACGTTATCGGCTGCCGCGTTCTCGCGGTCGCTGACGCGCTGCCCTTCACGACGGATGCGGACAGTTTCAATGCGACTCTCCGGGCAGGTGGAGGTGGTGCATCTTCTGCATCTTCAAGCACGACAATAAGCGTTGAAGATGAACACCCATTCAAGACGCTGGCGTCCCCGCTGTCGCCGTGGGCGAACGGAGGGTACTTGAGCGGCGGAAAAGCACTGGCGAACTCGCAGGCGGCGTATTCGTTGCTGTACGCGGCTGAACCAGATTGGCAGCTTCCTACGAGTTGGGCGGCGGGCGGTTACGACCTGATCGAGAACGCCACGCTGTCCATGCTCGCGAGACCGCCGCTCGCGGGCACGTCGGACCTAGAAACCAACGACGAAGTTTTTGCATGCATGCGGCGGCAGGGGCACCATACGTACATGCTGCCGGGAACGAAGTGCCCATTCGGCTGCCGAAGTGATTCCGCGGGTAGCAAAGGAAAGTTCTTCTTTGAGTGTCCCCGGGAGCTGTTTCTCGACAACGCGACGGAAGCGCTCAGGGCCACACCCCCGGAGGCGCGGGGGCCGGGCAGCGTCACGTTTTCGAATACCACGGCGGACACCCACTGTCCCCACCCAAATTGCACGGGCCCGGCCTTCGCAGACCAGTTGGACACACTTCTGACGTGGGAGTGGGCCCTCGATTCCCCGACGAGGAAGCCGATAGCGGAGGACAACGCGGAACTGATTCAGTACAAGCTAGACGAGAACAACGTGGATTTGGATTTGTCCGCGACCGCGGTAGTAACCATGGCCGCCTCGACCTCGTCCAGGCCTGCAATCACGGCCGCCGCTGTTGCGAGCTTCCCGGGCACTTACACGAACCGGAACGCTTCGTTTTTGAGCGCTTGTGGTGCGGCCCCGCCGGAGTTCGTGCTGGAGGCCAGAGTGCTGGGCTGCAAAGCAGAGACGTATTTTCCGCTAAACATCTTCACGCAGGTGTTTTGCGTCGGGGGGGAATGGACCGAGGCTGCGGATGTTGGGGTGAATCAGATGCCGTGCGAAGCGACGGCGCAGTGCGTCGGTCCCGCCGCGGTGCCCGGATACTCGACGAGTTGTGCCGGGCTGGTGCTCGACAGCGGCGGCGTGTGCGAAGCGAGGTGTGGCGCTGGGGGCGGGCCTCACTTGAAGACGTATAAAAACGAAAGCGACGTCATTCTCGCATCTGCAGCGTCGTCCGTCGTGGCACCTACCGCTACTGCGACGCCGGCAATAGGAGGATTCTCGCAATTGGTGCCGGGGGTCGCCTCCGCATTTTCAAACACCTCCGAAATCGCATCGGTGAACCGCGTATGCACAAATACCACCCTTCTTCCCGTTCACCTCATCAACGACTGGAAACTGGCGAGATTCGGAAGCGCAGCTGCTCTTCTCCCAACTGGCGCCACGGCGGTTGACTTTCTGAACGCAACCCGGACCCTCTGGGACCTGCAGCCGGGGCACATTAATTTCGCGACGTTCGGAAATATGATTCCTCTGTGCTTCGACCACCCGGAGGCGGAAACGGATGTACTGCAGCACGTAAAAGCGGCAGTGCACCTCCGATTCGCAACCGCCGCTCTGATGACAAGTCTCGCCTCCGCTGCGCCAGCGCTTCCGAAACGGCAGCTGCGGACTCTTTCCTCCACCGCCGAGCTGCTGGATCCTGCGGAGGGTTTGGTCACTGCGCAAATTGCATCTCGAGCGATGACGGAGACTGAAAAAAATCAGGGCGTAGCGGTCTTCAACCGGGTTGCAAACCTGGGAGCCGCGATAAGTAGCGCAGTTGAACGCTCGCTCGCAGGACCGGGCGCTTCATCCGCGACTACGACTGCTACTTCTAGTCCTGGCCGAACAACCGCGATCACGTCGTTCACGCTCGGCGATTCCCCTGCTGTCCTCAGCGTGACGACCACAGCGGCGCTACGGGAGGCATCAAACGTTCGTCAGCTTGTTGCGCCGTCACAAGACGTAACATCGTCCGAATCCGATTCAGAACTGCTACGCATGCTGACCAGCACCGCATCGACTGCTCCGGTGGAAAATGTGGACTTGACACTTGATTTTTCTGTCTATATAGCGGACGACGCGGACCAACACGAAGCAGAAACCATCGCCGATTTCCTCACGGAGCAGCCGGAGCAGCCGACCAGTAGCAGTAGCGCTGCCAGCACCAGCACCACCGCGAGCCCCGGCACACTCTCGCTTAGCTCCGCTCTAAGTACGGCTCTGCGCGACGAGTTTAGTGGTTTCGACGAAAACTCCGTCCGCCTTGTTTCAGCGACTGCAGCCGTCCAGCCGTCGCTTTTGGTCGAGATGCCGCGGTACGTGTACGAAGTTGCTCCGGAGATTGGCGTCTGCTCCAACACCTGCGGCGATGGCGACGAAACCATCTGGGCCGCAGACTGTTTCTTCGGCGCCAGCACGCCTCTCGGCATATCCTGCGACTCTCTGGCGTTAACGCACGACCGTCCATTGGTCGTTCCGTGCACGTCTTTTTCGTACTGCGCGTTTGACTTTTTCTGTCCCCTGACCCCCGAGCACATCGACTGCTTTCCGGTGCAGAATTTCACCGTGGGGCTCGTTCTGCTGCTGATTCTCCTCGCCGTGGCGAAGTACATCCACAATGGGTGCAAAGAATTGCGCGAGGGCAAGTTCTACGTCAAGGAGTTGAAGCGGTCCATGACGTACAAGATCGGAGACGAGGACGTCGACACAGGGAAGCAGCGCGTCAGCTGGTCCACGAAAAAATTGTCGAAGAGCTTCTACGAAAAGATGGGGCTCTCGAACAGAATGAGCAGCGTGGAAGATCTCGACGACCACGACTCGCGACCGTTCTTCTCCGCGATCGAGCTGGAAGAACTGAAGGAGAAGGGCCACGCGGAAGATGTTCATGCACGACCGTTCTTCTCGGCCGCGGCCGAGGGCGAAAGTGCTGGCTTGAATAGTCGAGCGGATCATGGTTCTGGGGCAGACGAAGTCGACCAGAAGCAAGTGCTGTTTCAAGTGATGCGCGGCGCGGCGAAGTTTACAGGTTTGCTGAAGCGCGGGAAGCAGCACATCGCGGCTCGGCAGGAGAAGGAAGAGGGCCTGCGGCGTGAGTTCTTCGCGCCGGGGAAGCCGGTCGAGTACTTTACCACGAAACAACAAACCTACGCCCCGGCGGTAGTGGCGGCTCCGGCGACCAAAAATGGCCCACAGGTCGCGAAACCGAAGAGGGAAAAGAATACGAAGCCCCCAACCGGTGTCACCACGAGCGAGATCGCGCCCTACGCACTGCAGGAGATCGAACGGGCGTTCTATACGCACACGGTTGATCTGATGTTCGCGAACGGAAAACGGCGCGATCGCACGGCACTGCACCTCCTGACGGTTCCGATCAAGGCGGGCGAGAGGGTGGAGTTCTACTCCTTGCAGTACGGCAGGTGGTTTGGACCCTGCGTAGTGGTGTCGAAAAGGCCGCGTGGTCGAGGGTTCCTGCTGGCGCCGGTGCGGGGAGAAGACGGCGCTGGGGACGAGGAATTATCTTCAGAACCAGCGGATAACAGTCGCGGTGGTTTGCAGAATCAACTGTCGCTGACAGACGACGGGTTTGAGCAGCCTCCGGGAGCTGGTGCGGCTGTGGACCACGACGCGCGCCTGCGGCACAATTGGTCCATGCTGCCGTCAGCGGGAAGCACAGCGGTAGCGGTTGCAGGGGAGGGCCAGCACTTGCTGCCGCCCCCTGCTACAGTCGTCGAAGTAGACCACCATCCGTTACCAACGGAAGAGGAGGAGGAAAACGAACCGGCCCTGTTCTCATCAGGCGACGGCAAGTCGAAAGCGCTTCGGAGGCCGGGCGCGGGCAAACCGCTGCGAAAGTCCATGGCAGCTGCGGTAACTGCCGCAAAACTCGCAAAGAAGGCCCATCTTCACAGTGCTGAAGGACATGATGCGCAGGCCGGCGGTGCAGCTCCTCTGCCGCCCGCCGCGCCTAAAGCCAAGCCAAGGAAGGGGCTTTTGGCGCTGAAAGGCAAATCAAGTGCGTCTGCCACGTCTCTCCAATCCGAGATCGCCAGACTTGAAGAAGAAATGGTAGGCTCGCCGGTCGAAACGGCCGCAAAGGCTGCGCCAAAGCCCGCCTCCTACGTCGTTCCGCGTGGCGAGTGGGTCCGGCGTCGATACGAACCGGGACAGAAATTGTTGTTCGTGTCGCCGAAGTTTTCCCGTTTTTTGCAGGCGAAAGTAATCGAAGTGTTGCCCGACGAAGAAGATGCAAGCCCTCTCCTGGCTCTGCGCGATAGCGGCGGCGCAACAAGTACTGGAACTAGAGCGGCGGAAAAAGAGCAGGAACGGAGGCGGAGATGGAGCGACGAGGCGGAAAAGGCGATTGCTGCGGTTGGGGACTCGGCGGAGGGAACGGCCGCCGCCGCGGCCGTCCGCCGCGAGACTGCCGAGAAGAAGCGAAGGTCCGCCCAGGCATCCCGGTATCGGGACGAGGAGAGGCGAACTGAATCCGGCGGCAAGAAGGTGGTGAGTATCGCTCTTCCAACCTCGTCGAGTACGAACAGCGCGGTGACACTCATGAGCAAAAAGCTGGAAGAGCATTTGGAGCTGGAGTTGGGAGGTGCGGGAGGGTCGCTACTAAACATTCCGCCGCACGGGACGGTGCGACTGCGAATCGAGGTGAATCACGCGGCAGACGTGGGAACCGACGCTGAGGCAGAGCTGCAATCCCCGACGTCGTCGTCGCCGTCTGCGGTTATTTTTGCAGGGCGAAATTCTTCGAGAGCACCGCAAGGGGAGGAATCACTCACGACGGGGCCGCATGATGTCGTGCTGCCGTGGCCGGAAGGAGGCCTCACGTAGTGCTTGGACACAGATATATGATATATCTTCCTTGCTTGGTCGAGCGCAGGAGCTGACGGCAGTCGCAAATCTTAAAAAGGATTCCTCTTTTACGATTGATTCTTGATGATGGTTGGTTGTGCAGATTGATGCCAAGCGAAACTTTCTTTGTGCGCGGCTTGTCCGCACGGCTTCCGCTTCGAGGAGCAAGAGCTTTACACTCAAAGATCCTGCTACAGCTACGTACTAGCCCAGTTGGCGCCAGACGTTGTTTTTTGAATACAAGACTCCATGTACTATGGATGCATGATAGATGTGAATCAATCCATTCAGTTGTACTAACCTCTCCACAATCGAGTTAGAAAGATACTTTTCGGAAACGGAACAAACGGAAGCCGAAATAACGTACCATGGATTCATTGGTAGAATCGGCTTGCTCGCCGCGGACCTCACTGTAGGCACCTCCCTGATCGCATCCCAGCGGCAGCACAGCCCACAGGCAAGGTCGTGTTGGTGTTACTTCTCGACTCTACAGGCAATTAACTGTCGCTGTCCAGCATTTCATTTTCCGGCCAGACACTAAATGAGAGAAAACCGAGCTAACATGAGAGTTATGGACACAGTTTGAGGGATGCTACTGCTATTGCGGCCACGCATACAGGCCGGCGCTGTATGACTATGATCACTTGTCCATCGTACGGAATAAATAAAAAGCAGACATAGACTTCTAGGGTACTAGCGAAGAAAGTAAAAGTTCTTGTCAGACAACTCAGTGTAACTGTAATAGGTCTCTACCAGTACATGTACAACAGTGACGCAGGAATTATAGTCAAAGTAAACAGTCCAGCCTCAAGGACGCGCACCAGGCGTCCCACAACTTCCGCTAAAGTAAGTACAGTAAATTGCATCGGGTGATGCACCAGCGCTCTCGATTCTGCTGAAGATGCGATAATCGGCCTTCTCCGCCCGCAGCGGTAATTATGCCATGACGTTTTCTCGCCACGACTTGAACATGGGGCCGTTTCGGATACGGCCGCGGGGGCGGGGCGGCGGTTCCCTACTTGTTTTTCTCCTTCATCACTTCCTCACCGCTTTCCAGTTGTTCCCCCACGACCGCGTCGTGCTCGCGGCCTGTCCTTCTGCTTCCCGTGCCGCCCAGCTGGTGAACAACCGGCGCCCGATTGCGCTTGCCACATCCGTCTATTTCGAGTGTATCCAGTCAGGCGGCACGCTGAACTTGCTGCTGCCCTCGTCGTCCTTCACGCTGGGCTCGCACGCGATGACGGCCGCCGACGACATCAGCCAATACACAAAACTGTGCCTCACGTCCGGCGTCCAGTGCCCCCTCGGCGTAAAGGAAAACATGCAGTGCGTGCACTCGTCGGACGCAGTCGCCGTCACGCAGTTTGATCTGACATTGAGGATTGCCGGCACATACTACCCAAGTTTGCAGGGAAAAATACACGTCGCAAACCACGAGTGGGCGTATCGGCTGGCGACGGTCCTGGGGGTCCCGGTGCAAGAGGTGGAAGTGGCGACAATCTACACACCGCTGCCGACGGAAATCGACGTGGTGGAATGGAAAATACGACGGCAGGGCATACCGGGAGACACAGATCGGAGGGAGCTTGATGTTATGGGGGAACAGCGAGAGGATATGGCTTTACTAGGTGCGGAGGCCGACGCAGAAAAGAAAACTGAAGACGCAGACGAAGACGGTGCAAGAGTAAATGTCGGGATCGACGGAAGAACAGCCACGACAGAGTCCCAGAGTAGATCCAGGCCCGCTTTGCGGGGAACGAATACGAAAAACAAACGGGAGCGAAAAAATAGGCGGCGAGCGCAGGACACCCAATCCGAGCGGCGCTTCCTCGTGTCCTTCCACGTGGAAACGACGCGGGCCCTCACGGACGCCTGCACCGGGTTCGGGCCTGCGGACCTGGACTGGCCGCAACTCCTCGGAATCCCCACGTCTATCTCCGTCACGGTCCTCAACAACGGCCCGCAGATCAAGACCTGGTCGTCCTCCGTCGGCGTGTCCCTGTCGGCGTACACGCTGTGGCTGCAGCTGCGGACGCAAAACACGCCCTATCCGCCGCTGCACACGGCGTGGCAGGTGCTTGTGCAGAAGCGGCACACGAGCGGCGGCGTCGAGGAATACGCGAACGACTGGAGCTACCTGACCTGCAACCAGCCGCGGTTGCCCGCTATGCTGCTGCCAACGACCCTCACCTGCGAGCACCTCTACCCGTCCCAGCAGAGTCTCAACCTGAACGCCAACGCCGTGGAAACGACCGCCGTGCAGTTTCAGTTCTCGTACAAGACCAAGGTCGACTTCGGCCTCGGCAGTTCGGTCACCGACCGCATCAAGGAGGCGCTCGCCGGGGCGATCTTCGGCGACAAGTCCGTCGCGGCAGACCGCATGCTCACGCTGAAGGCGAGTACGGAGGGCCGCCGCTCGAACGGGGTGAACTACTACGAGGCGGGCGTGATCGCCCAAGCCATCATGCAGGCGCCCGGGTGGAAGAGCTACTCCTCCGAGGTCGCCACCGCCGCGATCCAATCCTACTGCTGCCACGACGCGAACGGTCTGAAGCTGCGGCAGAGCTTCTTCGGGCACCTGCAGCAGGGCCTCGCCGGGCAGGACAACAACCAGTTCCTGCAGTACCAGCCCTACATGGACGACAAGGAATCGAACTTCATCGACTTCTGGGTGAGCGCCGCGGAAGTGCGGCACAAACTGAAGGTGCAGAACCTGCTCGGCGTGTGCGCCGCGGACGGCAGCGACGGGGACTCGTGCACAACAGACGCCCCTTTGGAGAGCGGCGGAGGTGGCTCCGGAAGTGGTGGCTCTTCCGGTACAACGGATAATTCCAACCTTTCCACCGCGGAGCAAGTGTGCGCGAACCAGCAATCGCACTGCGACTGCGCGAGCCAGTCGTGCCAGTGGAGCGGCTCTGCCGGGTGCGTGCAGTCCGGCGGCGACGACATTTCCTGCCAGCAGTGCCCCACGATGTCGCAGTGCCCGAATGCTGCCTGCGCGGGGTTCACGAAACCCTGCACCTGCGCGACGAGCACGGCCTGCGGGTGGGACGTAAGTACGTTGTCCTGCAAAGTGGTGTCCGTGAACGTCGCGAACGCGGGCGCAGGCGGCGTCACCTGCGACGACTGCCCCAGCCAGCCGAAGTGCATGCCGCCTTTCCTGCTTTCCGCGACGCCCGCGAGCAAGACCGAACTGCAGAGTCCGTCGTCGGTCGACTTCACGCTGCAGTTTTCCGAGCCGGTGTCGCTCACGCCGGGGGCGCTGGCGGGCACGTGGGCGCGGGTGTGGTGCGACGAGAGCACGCAAAACGAGGTCAGCGTCGTCGCCGACCACCGGATCCACAACGAACGCGTGCACTTCGACAAAGTGGCCCTACCCGTCGACCGCGTGCCGAACGAGCTCACGCGGGCTTGCGCGCTGATCATCGACGCGGACGCGTTGCAGGACGGCCACGGACTTTCCTTCCCGGGGGTGCGGCACGAAATCGTGGTGCTGGACGTCGTCACGCCCTACCTCTCCATGCACGGGCCGAAGTCGGACGAAAACTCGCGCCTCGACCAAACCGACCCGCGGCTGATCCTGGTCTTCGCCGAAACGGTCCGGCTAAACCCGGACACACTGCTATCGCTGCCCTACATCCGCAAGTACAGCGACCCGGACCTGCCGCACTTCCAACTGAAGCTGCCGGCGCGGTTTTTCTCCCTGGAGGGGTCGAAGTCGGTGCGGGTGGATCTCACGAGCGTGATGGGGTACATGGAGGCGGAAGTGCCGTACGCAATCTCGATCCCCACCTCGCTGATCACGGACCTCGCGGGCAATGAGTTCGCCGGCATCCCGTGCGCGCAGATCGACTGCTACGGCGCGCCCGTGCTGTGGAAATTCGCGCTGGGTCCGCGCATCGGGGGGGAAGAAGGGAGCGGGGGAGGCGACGACGCAGCCGTGAACGAAGATCAGGTTATTTTCATTTTCCCTTGTTGCGCATTCGTGGTTTTATTTGCAGCAGGCTGTCGACAAAAGCTTCGCTGCGGCGTTCTATCGATTTTCATTTTCTTCAAAAGCCACACTCATTCGAATACTTTACATCTTTCTTACGAGGGCCACTTGCGATAGCGATTTACTCTTGTTTGCATTTCCGAATCAGATTGTCCTGATTACCGGACTGGCGTGCGTCGGCATCACCTTCTTCATTTGTCTCTACTTTCTCGCTCGGCACTACCGGCGGCATCTTGAGCGGAACGAGTACATGCGGAATCCGACGATTCATTTTTCCAGCGATATGTACCTCTCCCAGGAACGGCGCCGAAGCAACGTGTATCATGAGGCCGATCCCACTCCCGAGGGCGTCGGCGGCATGTGGAAGAACCTGCCCACAAAAGTTGCACCGGAAATGGGGGCCCGTAGCTCCTCGTCGCAGAACGTGAATGGGAAGGAGAACAATGCAAACTATCCGTTTCCCCCGGAAGAAATGCCGCCGGGATCGCCGAATCAGCAGAAAAAAATGAACTGGCGGGCGGCGGCGCGTGCGGCACAGGCGTTCGAGCGCAGCTTCATCATTACGCGCGAAAAAGTTGGCGCGGCGGCGAGGGCTGGGCGCCGGGCATCCGCACAGGTCGGCGGGGGTGGGGGTGGAAAGCAGGCCGGGAAAGAGGGCGGCGGCGAGCAAGCGGATCCGCGCCTTGACCAGCGGCAGCAATTCAACCGACGCAGCAGCGCGCCCGCGAGCGGCGCCTCGCCCGCGGGCGCCCCAGCATCTGGCGAAAGGGAGAGTAACGACCGTGGGAGCAAGAAACCCGCCTCCCCGAGCAAAGGCGCACAGCAGGGTCCATCGTCGCGCACGGGGGGTGCTGGCGCAGGGCAGACTCCGCACGCGGGAGGCGCAGGAGGAGGTAATGGCCCGTCCTCTTCTTCGCACCACCAGCAGCAACCCGGCAGCAGCAAGGCCGCCGGCAGCAAACGCGAAACCCCACCAGGCAACGCCGAAGGAACGCCGGCAGCCGGTGGCCCGACGAGTAAGTCCAAGCGACGTCAGAGCACCGGAGACGTGCCCAGCGATCGCGATTACAAACCAAGCGGTGCCGGCGGCGGCGCCCAAGCTGGGGGTACGCAGCAGGGTTCGAAGGCAAAAGGAGACCCGCAGCAGAAGCAGCAAAGACGAGCGTCTAGCACTGACAGTAACTGGCACAACAAGGACAAGCAGAACAAAGAGCAAAAGCAGCAGCAGCCGCCGACGCCAACTTGGAAGCTTCCCGCGCACCCGGACGACCCGACGACGGCGAAGCACACGAAGGAGATCGAGGGCATCCTAAAGCAAAATGCCGGAAAGACGAGTGAGGAGAAGAAAAAAGTGCTGCGAGATCTCCAACTGAAGTACCACCCCGACAAGTGTGAGGATCCCTTCGCCAAAACCGTGTTCCAGTTCGTGCAAGGTGCAAAGCCCTGGTTCCTGCAGGACCTATAATGAGACAAGAATTTTATTCAAAGCGCGAGCGCAGAAATCCATGACAACAAAGAATGAAGGCTGCGGGACTGCGGGTCGCCGAGGCTGGTTCTCCTTGTTCGACAGCAGAAAAACAATGCAATTGATTCTGTTCATGTTGTCGCATTCTCTTCCACACGAAGACCACGACAAATCCAGCCAAGATTAAAAGTACAAGAAGTATACCACAGTCGATCAGATCCAACGAAGTTCTTTCTCCGTGCCGTTCTCGTGCAGCGAGGAAGACGATCTCGTTAGAATGCCTCCAGAGTTGTTGATCTTCCACGAGCCGTGGCGTCCAAGTCGAGTTTACCAGCAAAACCAATCAACTATGCCATCAACATCAAATTTGAATATAGTAAGCGCCGAAAACAACAGTATTTTTTTGTGAGATTTCTCATCTACTGCAGACGCGTGTAGTAATTGCAGTGCGTTTGGTATCCTCTTCGAATTACTCAGTCCCGTCTCTAGCTCTACCATTGCATTCAGCATCAACGCAGCCGCAGCGCTTACTTTTATATTTTGACTTTTTCACAGCACCTGCACCGAGCGTATTAATCGCCATTCCCTACTATCAGCTTCAGTATCATTTTCATTCGACTAAGTGCGATTACGTTTACGTAAACTGCACATTTTCGTTTTGGTGCGGCATTGGGCAATTCATTCATTGTGAGCCAGAGCTGTCGCAAGATCATGTCCCTCCTCTCTTCTAGCATTGGCGTCCTCGCTCTGCAGAGTCTTGCGCTCGTGTATGCGGCGCCGCAGAAGGGCAAGCTGCGGAGCCACTCGGAACCCGCAGGCGCACGGTCGTACGAGCCCGGATCTCCAGAGCCTACCCCACCGGGCTCTCCCGCTGCGGACCTCGGAGTGCCATGCCCACACTCCGACAACGATATCCGCCAGCTGTCACGCTGTCCGTCTCCGGAACCGCTGTACGAATGGTCGAATAATTCGGACCACTCCGCCGTCGCGATGTCGAGCGAAGGCGATCTCCGAAGCGACGGCGGAATTACGGGGGAACGCCTGGGACCACTCCCTCCTATGCCGTGGAATCCAATAGAGCGGGGGGCTCATCTTCTGAATGCTGGCGCTGCGTTCACCACCTCTTCGGCTTCGCAGTCGGGCTCGTCGCACAGGCCCAACTACGCGCATGAAAGCCTTAGTTCTAATATAGACATAGAGGGCTCGCGGGTGGATGTGGAACTGGACAGGGACACCAGGGACAGCCTCCTAATGCCGCCCCCCGCGTCGATTCCGCGGAACCGTAGCAACAGCAGAACAGCTTCCAGCCGCGGACGCTTATTTTATGGTGGAACTACCCCGCCGAGCTGTAGCACACCGGGACACGACGCACAGGAACAAAGCCCTACCGCAGCCATGGAACAACAGCAAAGTGCGCCGACGTCAGAGGGGTCTCAGGGTGTCGGCGTCGACATGATGTGGCCCGACCAGGACCAACAGTGGTTGCCGTGGACATCAGTACTTCCGGCAGGCTCTGCCTTTATCCCTGTCCGTGCCCCTCTTGTACAGCTGGATCCGCAAATAAATGATGGGGTTTTCATAGCCGGAGGCTTCGGTGGAGGTTCAGGCTCGGAAGCAGCAGCAGAGCAGTCGAACAGGTCGAACATAGAGAGCCGAGAGAGCAGTGACGGATCGTTGGCTGACGCCGGATCTGTGGGCGGCAGTTCCTTGTTCATGGACATCGATACTGCGCGCCGGGGAGGTCTCAGTGGTCTCACCGAGGGCAACTTCACAACACCCAAGGCCTTCCTTCGCGCCGCCGGAAGCGAAGGGAGTGGGTTTTCCTCAAGGGGCAAGCGCAACACGCCGAATGGTGGCGCGTCGTCGTCGAGCGCGGAAATAGGGGCTGGAGAGGACGCATACATGCAAGCGGCGGAGGCGTTGGCTAGAGGCGCTGCAAGCGTAGGATTACAGCAGCCAGCCGGTGGAATTCAACTCGTGAGCAGAACGGACGGGCCGCATTTCTGGCGCGGTCAGGGCGTGCGGCTCACGGCCGAGGCAAAAAACCGTCATGGAGCGTCAAGTAATCCGGTCTTGCACAAGGATGCTGTCGTGGAAGGGTGTCGAGAAGACGGTGGATTCTGGATAGTGCGCTTTCCCGACGGAACCGTGCTCGACGATCTAAGGCCGCACGAGCTGGAACTGGTACCCGTGAGCGAAATCCTTTTTCATTTTCTTCGACAGAACAAGCCATGGTAAATCAATGAATCAATGGCAATTCATCGATTTCTTTTCGACAGGTAAACACGCAGGCCACGCTGGACGTGAAGAGAAGTTTGGAGGGCTCCGGGTTCAATTGGGGTGGCATCGTCCAGGACGCGAGAGACGAACCCATGGACGGCACTAGCCTGCTTCGCGCCGACGCGGCACCGTTCGAGCCGCCGCAAGTGGTCTCGACGTCCTCGCCTGCTACTACAACTAGTACAGTTCGAATAAATCAGCAAGCACCAGACCTGGGGGCTGCCACTTTCGAACCGCAGCTGTCATCTGCTGCTGTGCAATTGCCAAATCCGCTGCCTGTAGACGGTCGCGTCGTGTACACGATGGACGAGGGTCATCCCGTGGTGGCCGGTGTGGCCACGCC
>RXOD01005144.1:0-15654 GCA_005223375.1 Amoebophrya sp. AT5.2 | reverse complement strand
CCTTGCGCTGGGGATCGTATAGAAGGCTTAATAAATATGTGCCCGGGCAATGCAGGCAGGTGAGCCGGCGAGTCCTGGTGGAGTTGGCCAGGCAGTATTTTATTAGTCGGCATTGCTCTCGTGGTGCCTTCCTTGTTCCGGTACCAGAACCTGAAACTGATCCCGGAGCATTTCTCCGGGCGTCAATTTATGTTTTATTTCAGGTTCGAGGGGTGACGTCCCTCCCGATTGGTAGTTATCTTTCCGCGCTCACGGCTGGCCTTTGGCTCCGGGGGTTTTTGCGACGATTCACTTACGCTCTCTTTTTCTGCCTTTGGCACGAGGAGCGATTTTTCTTTCGCGGAGCTGATTCTCCCATCTTTGACGCATTGCGTTACTTTACTTTGCAACCCGTTGGGTGCCCCCTCCTTCTGGAGGAATTGCCCGAGGCGGTGCGTTTGCCGCATGCTTTGACTTTGCTCTCCCCGACTCGAGGAGGAGCATTACGCTCTTGCGCTTCCGTGTGCGCGTCTTTTCGCTACTTTCTGGGTTCGGCCGTCTGGCACTGACGCACGTACGCGTGCGTTACCCTTGCGGAGTTCACAGGAATTAGCACCCCATTGCCCCTCGCTTTTGAGGTGGCGCATTTCAGTTCTGTGGGTGTCTGGCCGCGGCCGACCCTAGAAGTGGTGATGAGACCGCACACGGAAGTGCTGCTGTTTTGATCCGCCTGGTTCGCTAATCTTCTAATGGTGCCTTCTACCATTGGTTCACTTTGGTTTTTGATCTTGAATGCCCAGCTGTTTGAATCTGGTTCTGGTTCTGCTTTTCATGGCTTTACACACTGATTATGGCGCGCTATTTTCAGCATGTGGATTCCTATTTTATTGACGTCCGCATTCTCTTCTCCAGGCTTCCAGACTGCGCCAATTTCAGGTATGTACGAACTCATGAAAAGCTTTCAGTCCACGGTGGCGCAAGTTGGCGCACGCCGTGAGCCGTCTCCTGTTTTACCAGATTCAAATGCTTTCGATTTGCTTGCGGTAGCGAATCAGCATCAGGACGCTAGTGGTAGTGCACCGAAGGCCAAGCGCCAGCGGACTTCAAAACAAATGGCTCTCGCCCAGCAGTTGGCGAGCTCCCCCGTGCTTCTGCAGAGATGCCGGGACGCTTTGGCGGCAATGGTCGCGTCGTCATCCTCCGCCACGGTTGTTTCCCAAGTGGTGAAGTATGAGAGAATTTTGAGGGCGGCTGGCCAGGACCCCTACCCAGTTTCTCTGGAGAAAGTGGAGTGCTTTCTGGCCGTTGGGGTAGCGTCAGGCTACCGCACTTTGGACGACGACTTGAGCATGATTTGTTCGCGGGCACGGAAGGCCGGAAACTTTGACATGTCGGCGGTGGAGGAATCCTACATGTCGTCGCTTTTGAGCAGCCTCCGCCGCAAAGGTTTCTTTAACCACGGCCAGAAGCGCCCTGTTTTTCGGCGCGATATCCTCGCGCTATCCTGCAGACGGACCCGAGCGGCGCTGCTGCTCGTGTTCTATTTTGGCCTGCGGAAGTCTGAAGCTTCTCTGGTTAATTCTTCCATCAAGGTGCTCTGGGGCGAGCGGAGCATTGGCCTCGATTTGCGGTCCGCGGTTTTGAAGAGCAATAGCACTGCTGCTATTCGTATCCGATGCTTCTGCGCTTCATGCCCGGAAGCTTGTCTGCACACTTACAAGGCCCAGATCGAGGGGCTGACGTGTGGCATTGATGTGGTGCAATGTTTAGCGAAGTTGGATGCGGGCAATGATACCGCAACACACAGCTTCCGGGTGGGTTTGGTTGTTACCCTTTTCGAGGCGGGCTACTCCAATGTGCAGATTATGTCGCACCTCCGGTGGGCTTCCACCTTGATGTGTTTGTACTATGCCCGCCTGAAAGGACTCTACGAAGTCCCGGAAGCGGACCGAGCTTTGGACCTACTTTGAGTAATTGTTGCTTGCAGAAGCAGAATTTTTCTTTTTGCGCCTCGGATTCTGTGCGGCGCGCTTTTGATCCACTTGTTGTCGGTTGTGTCCGCTTGGAAGTTCTAAATTATTTTGCTCTCCCGCTTCACCTCTGGGCCAAAAATGGGACCGGTTTCGGTTCCTCCCTAGATCGATCCGAAATTCTTAGATCGGATCTAAGTGGCTCGGTATGTTGGGAGATTAATTTTTAGTGCTGTAGTAGCTTCCTTCCTCTTCTCCTTCCAGGGCTAGGTATTTGCGGACACATACTTGTTTCTCCATCATTGCGCTTCCCCCGACAGAATGGCTGGTGAAGAAGGGGCTGTAGTTCAGGGTGCCGCGGCGGATGCGGCGTCCGCTGCTGGTTTTGTGCAGCTCCTTCTCCAGGCTGCAAAAGAACAGGGCCAGCCCGCCGATGAATCGACGGAGCTGGATGCCGCTCAAAAGCAGAAGGGTCTCTGCCCGGAAGCTTTGATGAGCGGCGCTGAGATGCGTTCCACGCTCAAGGCGATCAAGGGTCGCGAGGTTCACGTGTACCCTTTCCGGAAGTTCGTGCATTTTGTGCACCTCTGTGGTGGTCTTCTGATCACTGCGGGGGAACATGTTTACAAGGCGAACGCGCTGGGTCTGTCGCTTCTGCTGCGTTACCCTGAGTGCGGTTCTGATGCTCTGCTCCGTGCCTTGAAGATGGCCTTTACCGACGTCCACCGCCTCATCATTGACGTCGACGAAACGGCCGACGCGGGTGCGGAAGATGGGGTGGGGCCGTATGCGAAGCGGATCCTGTTTTGGATCCGCGCCTGTTTGTTTGCGCGGTTGGACACGCTGCTCGCGTCCACTGCGGAGCCGGGGCCGGCTCAGAAGCGGCGCCGCCAGGATTTTCTCAAGAAGGCCAAGGATCCCTGTGTGATCCATCTCAAGCACGCAAATTGTGCTCGTGGGGATGACTGCAAGTTCGCACATCCCAAGGTGGAGTCGAAGGACGAATTGAAGAAGTTGCGGGATTCGAAGGACTTCAAGTTTGACCTGGACGCTGCCTGGGCGAAGCACCAGGAGAAGAATAGCGCGTAGGGTTTTTGGGCTACTGCTTTCGGCTCACTTTTGGAGTCGCGTGAGGCTTGATGATGGAGTTTGCTAGCCGGCTGGGCTTCGCCCAACCAAGCTGGTTTTCTTATTCTTTGATGACTGTTGCCGGTCTCCTTTTTCGCAAGAATTAAGTATGTGTCTGCATTTATTTTTCCCGGGGTTGGCCCTTTTTATGGGCGGCTCTGCTCATTTCTGATGTGGGATTCGCTTCCCTGTTCGCCGGTGTATGGTGGTTTTCCTTTCTCGCTTCGCCTTCGCACCTCCGATGGGGCTGTGTCTCGTTCACGACATTCAGCCGAAGACGCTTTGCTTTCGGGATTCTGTCGTGGGTCGGGCTTTGCTCTCCTCGTGGGGATATGCCCCAGCGTCCCCTTTCGTCGGGCGTTGGGCTCTACGTGATTCAAACACCCACCAGGAGGGACTCGTCCCCCATCGCGTAGGTTGGTGCAGTGCGGACATATAAAATATGTGCCCGGGCAATGCAGGCAGGTGAGCCGGCGAGTCCTGGTGGAGTTGGCCAGGCAGTATTTTATTAGTCGGCATTGCTCTCGTGGTGCCTTCCTTGTTCCGGTACCAGAACCTGAAACTGATCCCGGAGCATTTCTCCGGGCGTCAATTTATGTTTTCCCTCCCTGTTTTCCCGCCCTATGTATGGAGAAGAGGAAAGTATAAGCTTGTCTTTATATTATTGTTGCTCTAACCTACAAGGAGCTCGTCGAGGATGCGTCTATCGTCTTGCATTCTGCGGCAGGAGTTCCTATGAGAGACTCCCTTGGTGGGGATATGCCCCAGCGTCCCCTTTTAGAAGCATCAGCATCCAGCACGCTCGCACGCAAAAACCGACTTCGCCCGACCTTTGGTGACCGGACGCGCGCGACCATCTTGGTGCTGCTTCTTTCTTTATTAGAAGAGCTACAGATGACAACTTTAGTAGATGTAGGTGTAGGAGCAGAGCATCAGCACCCACGTACGCAAAAACCGACTTCGCCCGACCTTTGGTGACCGGACGCGCGCGACCATCTTGGTGCTGCTTCTTTCTATTAGATAGAAGAGCTACAGATGACAACTTTAGTAGATGTAGGAGCAGAGCATCAGCACCCACGTACGCAAAAACCGACTTCGCCTGTGGCGACCGGACGCGCGCGACCATCTTGATGGTGCTGCTTCAATTATAATTATTTTTCAAGGTCAAAGTCAATACGCTGGAGATACGAACGCAAGCGCCGCAGATGAGCTCCCTCAGTATGTAACCTTGGTGAGCCTATTGCTTACGTAGTTTCTCCCTTTTCTCTTTCTCAAATTAATAGATACACCTGCATCGCTAAAAAGAAGCCCAGGCTACAGGTATTTCTCGACTGCCGACGTTCCACTCGATCACCCTCGAATTCTGTCGCGTGTGCGTAGAATAAATAAAAACGTAGCTTCATTATCTGGCGTCGCCGCATTTGTCTGTCAATAAAATAAAGAATATATATACAACTACTAATCAGAGTACTTCATTATAAGCACAAGGAGGAGGAAATAAAAACGAGAGGTGGCCTAGTTGTAAAACGCCTGCTTGCAAAAGAGCCCCGTAGGTCGTTACCGGCAGCCCCAAAGTGGGCGCCGGGCCAGAGCGTAAGCAAAAAGCACCACCAGTAAGCCGCACTATAGTTGCACCGAGCACAGACATACTGCCGGCGAACTTGAGCAGCCCGGGACTGCATTGACAACAACAAGAAAAGATTTCTACCTGCGTAAAGCTGCGTGTAGTTGCTTGCTGATGTATGATGACCACTATGTTGTTGACGAGGCTCCTGGGGAAGCCGCCACGCCCTTTGGCTTGATGAAGAATAAATGTTCTTCCTTCATCTGAATGTGTCGTGATGAAGATGATGCGTACAAACAGTACGTGAACCTGCTGACCACCGATCCCAACGCAAACAGAAACCTCGGTCGCAATCCGATAAACCTCGGTCTCGACGACTTTCGCTTTGATCATCTCTTTGCGTCTCGATCATGGCTGATGACCACATCAATGCGGTGAGGGTGACCAAAGAAATGATGAACAAATTTAATTCAGATTGATCGTAGTTCTACTACCAAGTTGTATATCTTCCACCTGTCGTGATGACCAACAAGATCGATGATCAAAGAAGACGTGGTCTCTGGATGGCTTTTTTTTTGCTAGTGTAGTCTCTCTCCTCGGGCAACTGCAAGCCGTATGGAACGAGGGAGCAGCTAGTCGTGGCACGCATGGTGCGGACGCGCATTCTTATGAGGCATACCGTCGATCACGATCTCAAGTTTTGTTCTGTCCGACATCGATTGCAATTGTAAGAGTGTAGCTACAGAAGTGTCCTACACTGCCAGTCTTGATTTAGTATTAGTACGTGCGTACACTAGAAGCCATAGCCATAGGGGCACTACTAGGAGTTGTTGAATACTGTACGATGCAATTTTGAAGAGGTCGCCGTGCATCTTTATCACTTTTTTTTTCTTCTTGATGTATAAGCACCGCCCCAACTGTTTCGATGGCAGATAAACAGCGAAGAAAATCTTCATCCCGCACGCCTCAGAGCGATGCGCTGGATGAGACGCGGCGTCTGCTCTCCGATCACTCGCTGGCCGCGATGAAGGTGATTTCGCACCTTGCGACGGTGTGTGAGGCGAAGGAGACCCAGATGCTGCTCGAGCGCGTGCGGCAAATCGGCGACGAAAGTTTTGGCAAGCTGCTGCAGCTCCTAGAAGCCGGCGCCTACAGTAGCGCGCAGGAGTACGCGAAGGGCCTCACTACCCTGGCCCAGTATAGCCAGGAGCACGGCGGGCGACTGTTCTTCGAATTATCGCCAACGCGGCCAGCTTCTGACGTCGAGAAAGCGCAGCTCCTGGTGGCTCCGCCGGTTCTGAACCACGCGGGGCGCGGAGTGCAAAGCATGCTGCGGCGAAAGTTCGAGGAAGTGGCCGTCGAATTCACCTCTGTGGAGTCGGCGGACGAGCTGCTGTACCGCCTTCTGTGCGCGCTTTGTGCAGTGAACGGCGTGAACGGAGTGGAAGAGATAGCACAGCCGCTACTCGTCGGGTCCGGACCCGCAGCTGCGCGCCTTTCAGAGGGCTTCCGGATTCGGTTAGCCGAAAAAACGGCACGCACACTCTCGAATTCGGTCGACCGGCGCGAAAACTGGTTGGATATCGAAATGGAACTGCGGCAAAAACTTGGCGCCGTGGCACCGCTTGACCCCAATGACAAGCGCGTGGTACTAGAAAAAAAATATATGTAGATTGAAGTTGTAGAATTCATTGTTGAACAAGATATAAGCCAAAGCTGCCTTAGCCTTTAGGTTTGGCCTACTACTAGAAGTATTTTCCCCAGTCGAACTCGAACTCAAAGCGAAGACCCTCCAACTCCAGGCTGGTTCTGCGAAAAAGCTCGTGTTACGAATACGATGAGGGAACAAAATGAAAGGGGGATCAGATAAATCGTTCTCACGACATGTTGACCAGGCGCGTCTCTTCCTGCTTCGGCGTATGGAGAACAGCAAACGAAAAGCGGCAATACTGCTGCAGATTCTGGAAATGATTAGGGGGCTATCCTACGCGGAGGTCACGCAGCACGCCGGGCAACGACAGGAGAAAATCAAGGAATTGATTGAAGAAACGGCGGACGTGCTGCTGGAGAGTCTGCAGCGCTGCTCGTTCAACCTGCGACCCGCCGAGCGGCTCGACGTAGTGGGGCGACTGCTGTCCTCCGCGGACCTCTTCGCCCAGGACTGCAACTTGTTTTCAAAGCTTCTGGGCGTGCTGGAATGCTTGCTGGTCCCTCCCGAGCCGTCCGTCTACGATCCTGCGAAGCATGACCGACTGCTGTGCTCGGCTGCCGACGTGAGCAACGACAGTGCAGCGACAAAAGCAGAGCAACTGAAGCTAGTCACGACGAGGCGGCGGTGCTGCGGCGGCGCTGGCGGTGGAAGCGTACTCTCTGGCGCTCCCTCGGGCGTCGATCAGGCGGACCACGCGCCAGCATCAGCACCATCGCCATTTTTGGACGAGGCCGCGACATTCGCGGCACAGCACAAAGTGTCCCTGCTTGACATGGACATCTTTGCGGCAGAGTCGCTGCCACACCTGGGGAGCGCCGACGTGAAGCTCCGCGACGCGTTGGGTCAGTTACTCGAAAAATTCATTGCAAATGGCTTCCACCGTCAAAATACGTGCGACAACGCTCATAGCGTCTGTGAATCCCTCGTGGGGTTTTGCGTGTCTGTTTTCGGACTGTTTGATTTTTTGGAGCGGCGCTTTCCGGTGTTGCGTCAGCGGAGCTTGCAAGACTGCGACGGCGCACTATTGTGGGCCTGCATGAAGCAGATTCGGAACCAGGTGGGACGGTCGAGCAATACGCACATAGACGAGTGCGACAACGCCACCTCCGACGGGACGGGGGGGTCCTCCGTCGGAGCAGAAGACGGCCTGAGCGAGGACGGCGCACTGTCTCAGGTGGGAGCGCTCAGTAACGCCACCGGGACCACGCCGCGGCCGCTGCCGCACGGGCGTCACTCATCATCGTCTCGTGCCCACCAGGCCGCGGCCCAGTGGTGGCACCAGCCGAGTTCCGGGGCAGCTGGGCGCGGCCGAACTCCTTCCGGCGCGAGAGGTAGGTGGGTCGACACCTCCGCCGCAGCGTCGGTGAATAGCACCGGAGGTGGTGGTGCAACTTCCAGCGGCAGCAACATTTATTCCAGCTTTAACCCTCCGGAGCGAAGCGAACAGGGCGAAGAGGAAGACTACGAAAACGAAGTGACGTTGCTGCGGCCTTCCGCGCAGTACTACTCCATGGTGTTCGACTTGTCGCTTGATGGGGGTGTCGAGACCTACTCCCGCTTCGACAAACACGGGAACGGGAACTACTCCCCAGGAGGCACGGCAGACAACTTTGGCGGGTGGCGGGACGGCGAGAACATAAGACTGCTCGTGGTGCAGGTACTCTTCTCGCAGCTGGAGGACTGCCTGGCGGAAATTGCGGACGCCTGGAGGGCCATATTGGGAATATTGAATGCAGCCGGAGCTGCTCCTGCTGCAGCGGCTGGCGCCGGCCGCAGACAGCCTTCCGGCGAGGAGCTGCTGCGAGATCTCGGAAGCAAACGCGCGGTGCTGAGCGAGTTGCACGCCGTGCTCGACAAGCTCTGGCCGCTCGCGGATAACTGCCTGCAAAACCCCGGCTGCCTCGCGCAGGAGCAGCTGGTGCGGTCACTGTGCAGCTGCCACTTGCGACAGGTAATCGATCGCGCCCGCGACCTGCGGTGGGGGCGTGGTCCAGATATCGCGGACAAGCTGGCGGCCGCCCTCGCCAGCTTGCGAGGAAGTCCGGCACAACCGCTTTTGCAACAGGGCGCCGAGTTGCTGCGGGACTCGATCTCTCGCTTTGTGGTCCAAAGCCAGCCAGCGGCCCAGCAAAGCGGCGGGGGAATCATGTCCTCAGCACAATTGAGCCCCTTCGCCCTCCGGCTGGAGCCGGTTGCGCTCGACTGCCTGCGCAGGGCCGCCGATTACCACAAACCGACGAAGCCCGGGGACCGCGGCTGGACCGTCGGCGAAATTTTCTCCTGCGGTTTCGAGATCGAGGGAGACTTCATGGCTAGCCAGGTGCTGGAATCGATGTGGAAGAACGAGTCCGCCGTCATCCAGGCGTGCGAGGCCTTAATTACCATGCACAAGACGCAGCGAAACGTGGTGGTCATGGCCAAAAGCGCAACCGAGGTGGGCCCAGACGCGCAAAGCGGCGGGCGGCCCCAGCCGGGCCGTCTGGAGGAGATGATCGAGAAATTCTGCCGATGGTACAGCTATTACTACCAGCAGAATCTTCGCCCCCGCTCGTACAACGACCACGAGGCGGCAGCAAGTGGGTACAACGGACAATGGAACAGCTCCTGGAGCGGCAACGGAAACGCCGCCTATGGGAGCGAAAAAGGCACCAGCACCAACTCCAACAGCAGCAAAGCTGGCCCGTCCGACACCTCGCTTGAAGCGCAGCACGTTTGCCTGCTGGCTGCCGCAGCGCTGTGCGAGGAACAGGCGGCGCGCGATGTCGCGGAGTGGAAGCAGCACGTGAACGTGCTTGCACAGCAGGAGGTGGGTTACACGCCCGAGCAAATGGCGCAGCAGATCCAGGCCATGGTCCAGCGCGGGGCGCCTGCGGCAGAGCAGCAGAATTTTCATCGGGAGAAGGCCGCGAATGACGAGCGCGTGCGAAAGCAAGTGCGCGAGCGGGAAGGCGGCCGCCTCTGCGAGAAGATGCTGGACTACTACTGCGGCGGAGCAAACCGCAGCGGCCGCTGCATGCCGTGGCAGCGCCTCCTCGAACATTTCCCGAGCGTACTGGAAAACTACTCGCAGGGCCGCGAGTGCTGCGAAGGCATCACGAGGCTGTATCTTCGTTTTCCGGCAGAGCGCAGGGCAGAACTGCTGCTGCGGGCGAGTCCGGGCATGGGGGAAACATTGGCCAGGACACTGGAAAAAGCAGAGACGGCAGCAAACAAATGGTATCATGCTCCTCGTCGTCTAGTTCGTCCGCCTTTTTGGCATTTTGTACTATGTGCATGGTTTGCATTTGCTATTCATTGCTACTGCTGTTGATTCTGATTCATCGTCATTACGTTGATCAGTTGAGCGCCCGTTTGCTTCCACATGCTTATATTCGCAGCCACACATGCTTAAGCTTATATTCTCTGCATCATCGATCTGCAACTTCCTGTTCCCAGGTCTACCCACGCTTGGGACCATCAGCACGACTACGCGAAGCAGAGCCAGTACATGTACCAGATATCTCTTCTGGAGCTCCGCTACGCGGTTTTCGGCTTCGGTCCCGCACAGCACTCGCTGGAGATCAAAATTCCCGCGCGAACCCTTCCAAAATCGGACCTGCAGACGAAATCCGTCCGCGACGTGCTGTCAAAGCACATTGCTGCTGTGCTGTGGCTCTTCAAGGAGTTCCCGGACAATGCACTGGTTGCAAGCGCAAAGTTCTATCATGGACCAGCAGCTTCAGCGGGAGTAGACGGCACAAACCCAAACGCGGTGTCTTTATCAGCACAAACGGAACAGTTGGAACGGCTGCGGAGTTTCAAGGATGTACTGAAGATTTTGCTGAACGCGCACAAGGAGGATTTGCGAGACGAAATTCTCAAGAACGGATGGAAACTGCACAAGCACATCGAGGCGATTTTCGCGCTTGCGGCAGGGAATGGAGGCGTGCTCTAGGGGTCCGGGTGGCGAGCACAATGCCAGAGAAAAAAATTGTAGCACCAACACCACGAGGCACCCGCGGGCGCGCAGTAACGACGTCGGCCTGAGTTCGTTTTTTAATAAAAAATGACTTCGTTGATGCGAGTGCGACTTGCGAACAAGAAGGACAAATCGTCGAAGAGAAGACGAGCGGGCCCTAGAGCTTCTGCTGCCCAGAAGATTGAGATTCACGCATACAACTTATTTTTATTTCTCGTTATACTTTGTCCTTGAAAAAGGAATCGACAAAGAGCTCTGTCTGGACAATCCATCGCCTTCATCGCCGTAGCATTGATATAATAGAGCTTCATCTTTCTGTGGTGGCGCGGGTAGTGGTAGAATCTTTGACTTTGAGATTCTAGAAGTGCCGAGTTCTTGTCCTAGTACTTCTGACCACATGCATCGGCATCCACAACTCGCACTCGCTTCTCCTCGAGCCAGAAAAATGACTGCCGGTGGTGGAGGCAGACCGTCGCCGTTGCTTAGTCAATCTGTGCGTGCTTGTGTTTTGACTGAGTGGCGTGAGTGAAGGAGGGGGCGTTTTATGTGCTGTGCACCAAAGTGGCGACCGAGGATACAGTTTGCGGTGCGAGAAACCACTGCTAATGCCGTAGAAGTTGTGTTTCATAATTTATCTATGTCCATTGAGCCACGCGCGTCGAGAAGTACATTCATATAAAATCTATCATATCAATGTCGACACCCCGCGTTGAGGCGTCTGAAGAGTTACTTGCATCAACAGGTCCTGTACAGGAACAGGTCCGAAAGGCAATCTATCGATCGGATGTAAAAACAAGAAGGCACAGCTGGCACCTCAAGAGCTTATGTTATAGCTGCAGCGTTCAGCCTTAAGTTTGCTGGGACGAAGAGGACTGAGGACGAACAACTGTTTCGCCCTGGGGCGGAGCGCCGCAGCTGCCCAGTCACATCATGCTCAGTGGTGACAGCAGTTCCTCGACGGCGGGCAAGGCCCCCCAGACAGGCAAGGGCGGAAACGTGCACACGCTGCTTCGGGAAAGGAAAAACTGGCTCATCAACATGCTGTACCTGAGGCAGGAGTTCGAAGAGTGCAAAGAACTCATCGAAGAGCAGCTGCAGGAGTGTCAGGTACCTATAGTATACCCCTTACTTCGCAGCTCCAGCGTATCTTCGACCACCTCATCTTTGAGTTTGTTGAGCAACAAAAAGGGCAGCATCCGCACCTTGTTCTTGACTCAACACCAGGGCATGTGCGAGTTTGCGATTTACGTGAAGGCGCTGATTTACCGCCAGGAGGGAAAGATCCAGGAGTCGCTGGCGTTTTTTCAGGCGGTAACCTGCCTGAATCCGCACAATGTGCTGAACCTGAAGCAGGTCGGCAGGAGTCTTTATCTGCTCGGAAACCACAAAGCCGCAATCGACGTCTATGACGAGGCGCTCATACTCTCGCCCGACGACTGGGAAATCTTCCACAACAAAGGCCTTTGCTACATGTATTCAGGGGTTACACTTTTAGACTCGATATCCGTATTCGTACAGCGTTGCTTAGCCGTCCTTCCTTTTGTCCCAGGGATGTTGCACAGGAAGTGCCGCACCCACAGCTGCACGCAACGCACTCTATATCGATAGGAGCGAGCAGGTAGACTCGGACTCCTGGTCCGTGCATCGCGTAAGTCGCTTCATCGGTCCCCCTGCAGGTACCTCCGTCAGTACGACGAGGCTGTGGACAGTTTCGAGAAGGCCAACGACGTCCAGCGGCACGACGTGACCTTTCTGCAGCTGGGCAAGGTGTTCGTTTTGCGCGAGGAGTACAAGAAGGCGATCGAATTATACACCGAGGCGCTCGAGTTTTCCCCGGAGAACCCGGAAATTCTCACGACGCTAGGCATTCTGTACCTGCGGATGGGGGAATCGTTGACGGCCTTCGACCACCTGGGCAACTCGCTGACGCACAACCCGCGGAACCCGAAGACGATCCTGGCGGCGGGCAGCATCATCCAGGACCACGCCGACATGGACGTGGCGCTGGTAAAGTACCGAGTGGCGGCGGTGCATACACCAAACTCCGCGCAACTGTGGAACAACATCGGCATGTGCTTCTTCGGAAAACAAAAATTCGTCGCAAGCATCGCCTGCTTGAAGAGAGCACTGTATTATTTAACTTTAGTTCCTTAAGCACATGGTCATGGTGGAGAAAGGTGGTTTCCCCTTTGATTCTCAGTCATTCATCAAACCCGACGCCACAATACCTAAACATAGTAAAGGTAAACGAATTCACTTTCACTTTGTTGACTTTGATCGCGCCGATCCTTCCCCGCCCTCCCGACACCGCAGGTACCTCGATCCTTTCGAGTGGATCATCTCCTACAATCTTGGGCTTGTGCACTTGAACACTGGGCAGTACGCTTCTGCGTTCCACTATTTCTCCTCCTCCATCAACCTCAAGCCGGACTTCCCCTCTTCGTACATGTATCTGGCGATAACGCTCTCTATGGCGCGACCAGATGGTAAGTGGCTACGTGGTAAGTGAAATTGGGGCGGGGGGGCTCTTCGAGGCCCTCTTTGGTTGTCCCCGGAAGCGCTCAGCTGTAGGAGGAAGGGCGCCTTTTTGCGTAGTTCCGCAGGTTCCGCCCTCTTTTGCCCTACTTACTACTTCCAGGCTCCATCACTATGGTAGCCACGGGCTTGCAGTGACCTGCTCCCTCTCCCCCCCTATAGCTGTATCTCTAGTGGTGCCGCCTGCCACTACCCCCCACAATGGGGCATCTCTGAAACCGCCCGGCGCGGTTCAGAGCGCCTCGACACACTCGCCACCTAGGGCCATCCGCCACCTAGTGCAATCCGCCACCCAAGTGAGAACCCATCCCCCCTCACTTACCAGTTCATCCACTTACCACCTGGTCCGGTCATACTCTCCCGCCTGGACGACTTCACCAACAGCTGTGCGGCGTACGAGAAGGCCTGCGAGATGGAGACGCAGGACCCGATCTTCCAGCTCAACTTTGCGATCACATTGTTCAACCACGGGGACCTGGCGGAGGCGAAAAAGCAGTTCCTGATGATGAAGGAAAACCTGAACGAGGAAGAAGCGGAGGGGGAAATTCTGGAAATGAAAGCGACGCTGGAGCAACTGCTGGTGTGAGCGAAGCGAGGAAGGCGGAGCGATGGGCGCCGCCGGGGGCGCGCGAGGCGCGGGGCCGGGAGAGCCGCTGGATCGCGCTCGAGCAATTGGCAAGTCGTGCGCGCCAATCCGATTGCCGAGAACTACTTACTCGCTTTCTTCTCTTGAAGTAGGGACGCCGAAGGCTAAAAGGTTTGGCAGCGGCCTCGTCATGCGTCATTGATCTTTCTTGCTCCTGCTCCGGGCGGCGCGGCGGCCGCGAGCCCCACGTGAACAGCGCCCGTCGCTTTTGACGCGAGCATCGACGTCGTGATGCCACTCGGCGGGCAACATAAACACAAATCCAGTATCGATCCAACTCAAGCGCGTCTCCGGACACGGCGCCAACAGCCGAGGTGGCTGGGGCTCCCCGGCGCCCGTCGTCTTTCCAGGGTCCGTCGCGCCAGCGCCGTGAAGCGGCAGCTGTACCTACTTCAGTAAGCGTATCAGTCTATCTGTCCTCAGCAGTTGTGCAAGGCGTGGAAAGGAGCAAGGCGGGGAGACCGAAAGGAAACACTCGAGACGCTCGTCGCCGCGTAGCTATAATGTTCTTTGATGCAGCTCGAAGATTGGCACACTGTTCTGCGGTCGTGGTGGTGACGTCGATGATCAGATCAACAGCATTGACGTCTGTCATCCCGGCTGCCTGCGGTTCCCAGACAAAAGATAACTCAAACTATCGAGTTTTTTTCATGCAGCCGCCGTCTATCACCAGAGATTGATAGATATGCTTGTATCGTGATCTTGCTTGAGAAGGCGTGTTTCACTACAACATTAGATAGAACCTAGTACTTCAACTTCTAAGGTGAGTCTAATTAAAAGTGGAAAAGCAGCAGAGGCATCCTCGCAGACTCCGAGTCAAACGCACCAAAGCGAATTCCTGTGCGTGGTGACGAGTTCGCCGGAGGATTTTCGTCCGATTTGCATTTCATCGACGACAACTGATCGTGAATACTTACTAACTTCAAATCCCATCCGTCGATCTCGGCGCTTTCTCGGTCGGATGCTGTCCAGAAGGCTGCTCTTTTTAGGCAGCTTGGTTTGTAGCTGGGCGAGCGGAATACGGGTTGGCGCGCCCCCCCGGGATGCGGCGCAGAAGTCGGTCTCCTTCGCAAGTTCCTGCAGCACAGCGGTTGGCTCCTCCTCGGCCGGTTCGGTCGCTTCCTCCAACCCCTTGCGCTTGCCGCTCGGCGTGGACGCACAGAAGACCATCATGTGTGCGTTCCTACCGAGCGGCAAGAGGCTGGAAACCGAACTGCAACCCTCCGATGCGATCATGAGCCCGATTCGGGAGCGGTTGGCCTACGCCGCACGGCTAAAGCACGGGCAATCCTTGCATTTGATGCTGGGGAATCCGCAGGAAATCGTGAGGGACGAGCAAAAAGTGAAGGACATCGTCTTCGGACCCTCGTCGCCACTCGCAAACAGTCAGTCGCCGCTGGCGCGTGCTAGCCGAGGGGCCGCAGGCGGGAGTGACCCTCCAGTTTTTCCACGACAAGGTGATAATTTGTTCCAGCTGGGTGTAGCTGCGTCAAACAAGAAAGATCATCGAACCGAAACCGGCGACGAGGACGATCTTGCCTACTTATCCGGCTTCGACGAGAGCGCCCCCGCGGCCGCAGCGCCTCCCCCGCGTCCCCCGGCAAGCTCAAGAGCCACCGAAGTAGCTGGTGACGAGGGCGAAGAAGAAGATCTTGCGTACCTATCCGGTTTCGACGAGAGCGGCGCCGGCGCGGCGCAAGCTGCGCAGGAGGAGTTGTTTTGTCTCCACGCGACAGTCCAGGAGGATCCGTGGCTGCTCCTCCCCCCGGACCAGCTCCCCGAGACCGAGTCGATAAATTCCCGCCGCACTCGGTGGTCCCGCGCCAAACAGCTCCTACGCGAGGACGTGCTGCTGGAGCTTCTGCGGGACGCACCCAATGGCGGCGGCGTGGACGACCTCCGTTTCGGGGGCGCGCGGCGGGATCGGAGTTTTTGTCCTCGGCGGCTCTTTCTCCTCGCGGTGCTGGCGGGCGACGTGGACGTGGTGCGCGCGATTATGCCGGTGGCGCACGAGTGGATCGACGAACTCTTCGACGCGGACGACGGAATTCTCCTCCACCCGTACGTGAACACTTACTTGGCCTCCGCCACTCCGCTTATGAAGGGACCAGCTGGTAAGTGGGCAAATGGTAAGTACTTCGTGATGGGTCCCGACTTGGGTGG
>RXOD01005143.1:0-15667 GCA_005223375.1 Amoebophrya sp. AT5.2 | reverse complement strand
GCAGGTATCGTGGCGAGCCAAGGAGTGGCGAATATTGAAATCGATTTTTGTACGAAGTTGAAAACCACGACCTCAAGAACCAACAACATTTTAGACGAGGAACGATAGATGGAGGCACGACATGTGGTGACATTTGAGCCGAATGGCATCAAAGAAAAGGCAATTTTCGTTTGTTCTACCTGATGTATCTCCCGTCCGGTGACCTCTCGAGCTCTGCGTCTTCTGAATTGTCGTCGACGTCCTTCGCCGACAGCGAAATTATGCCCTCCTGCTGATCCTGCACTTGTTCCGACGTGTCCTGCCTTCTGGTGGTCTTCCGCTTCTCCTTCTGGCTCGGTTCGCGCTCCACCGGCCTAAAGTTGCTCTGCGATTCGCCGTGGCCGGCCGCAGGCTCCCGAACTGGCTCCATCCGGCTCGGGATGTCAGCCTCCCGCACCTGGTGCGCCTTGCTCGCCTCCATCAGAGGCGGGGGGCCTGTTGTCGACCGATGATGTAATTTCCGGAGGAGAATTAGGGCGGAATCAAATGCATGGAGACCGAACAAACGACCACCCGGAGGCTAGCGAACTACAGTCAGCCTGTAGATGGTGCTCTATCTATCAGAAAAAGACTCGTGCCTCGGCACATTTGCTGGAATAGGAATAAGTACCAAGGAAAACCATCTAAAAATACGATCCTGCCCAGCCGCCACCGCCATTCTCTGCGCTATAGGTCCTGATATTCCCCGCTGGTGCTGCAAGTTTCCGTCCGGATCGAATATCAGTAGCTGGTACGTTTCGCCGTCCTGGAGGCCGTCTACTCGAAACGAGCAGAGCGTCTCCCGCGACTGTGCCAGCAGCAGCCGCACTCGCGCCCGTGGTCCCAGAACGTGGAACAAACCGAACGCCTGTTTCACTGTGTCGAGCACATCTTCGGAGCTGTCCGTCAGCGAGCAGCGAAACAGCCGCCGCCGGTTGTTGTGCTCCACCGCAAACCGGCGGAACACCGGCGGCGCTGGTGCTGCTGCCGCGGTTGGTGTTGTCCCGCTGCTGGACGACGCCGGCGCAAGAACGCCGGCGGAGGGCAGTGGCAGTTGCACGAGCGCGAATCCAGCACCGCCTCCTGCGTTATAATTAAGGGGGGCATTTATTGCGGCTGCGCCGGCAGCTTGCCGGCTGCTCAAACTGTCTGCATTTGTACCCCCGCCGCCGGTGGGGGTCTGGGGCGTCGACGGATTCTGGTTCTGCTGGTTCAGCTGTGAATTCTGGATTTGCTGCAGCTGCTGCTGCAGCCTGTTCAAGCTCTGCTGCAGCTGGTGATTGCTTATCGCGCTCGGCAGCTGGCCCTGCTGCAGGCCTTGCTGCTGGTGAGGAAACTGCGCCGTTCCTGGGACGAGAACCGCGTTGGCCGCTGGCGGCGTATTCCCCGCGCCGCCCACAGCCGTGCTGCCAGTCGCTCCGCCAGCCTGCTGCTGCCCCAAAACTCCTCCGCCGACCTGCTGATACACCGGCGTCGCGTGCCCCGTCGACGGTCCGCCCCCGGCCCCGCCTCCGCCACCAGCGGCCGAGGGAACGCCGCCCACCACGTGTCCGGTAAGCACCGGATTCATCGACGCAACTCCGACGGCACCGAGAATTTGTTGCGGTTGAACGAGCTGGGCTGGGTACATCGCGACCGCGTGGTTCGGTGTGGGCGTCGTCGCAGAGCTCGCCGGTCCAGCGGACAGCAGCGTCGTGTTCGAGTGCTGATTTGGCAGTGGCGGAATGTTGATCTGCGATGTTGATGTAGAAGTTCCTCCTTGCTGCTGCGGGGCGCCCGCGGACGTCGCGCCCGTGGAGGTTGTATTACTTGATGTAATAGTTCCGACGTTGTTGATGGAGTGATTCGCGCGAATCGGAGCGTTCTGTTGGTACTGCGCGAGCTGCTGGAAGCTGCTCGTGACCGGAAGCACCCCCGTCGTGGTCGCCAGCTTGCTTGGCGTCGTCTCGATGTCGCTTCGGGATGGCGGCGTGATCGACTCCGCGACCGACTGTTGCGGAGCTTGTTGCGAAATCTGCTGCTGTACGACACCAGCGGGCGGCGGCATCACCGCAGCGCTCGACGGCGCGGTCGAGGCCGTCGGCGCGCTCGCGCCGCCTGGCGCGGCGTTACTGTAGTACTGCTGTGCGGAGGCCGGAGGAGCTGCCACCGGTTGCGAGGACTGCGGTGGCGGAGCTGCTGCGCTCGTCATCGGCTGCTGTTGCTGCTGCATTGGCTGCTGCTGCGGCGCACCCAGTTGGTGCTGCTGTTGGGCCCCCGCGGGGCTCTGCTGTTGCTGGTGCACGATTTGCGGCGTCTGGCTCACGTGCACGACTGCGGTATGCAAACTACCTGTGCTGGCGTGGTTCAACGTGCTCCCGGAGAGGCTGCCGTGTTGGAGGTTACTGTTCGACGAGGCAGCGATGCTTCCCGGCGTCCCAGCGTGCTGCGCTGCTGGTATCATCTGTGCCGCGTTGTTTCCGCCAGCGTTGGCCGGAAGCTGCATCGGCTGCTGCTGCTGCTGCTGTTGACCAGGAGGACCGCCAGTGTGATTTTGGTTTTGGTTTTGCTGCCACATACTGTGCATGCTCAGCATGTTTTGCTGCAGGTTTTGCATCTGCATTCCCATCTGCATCATCTGCTGTTGGAAGAAGGAGTCGTCCCCTTTTCCGCCGCTCATCCCGCCGCCATACTGCTGTTCTTGCGGCCAAGCGGACGCAGGAGCTGGGGCTGCTGCGTCTTGATTCTGGTACTGGTGCTGCGCTTGTGGTACGTGCTGCGGCTTGCCGAATTTGCCGCCGCTGCCGCCGAAAAAGCCGCCTTTTTTACCGCTACTGTTGAAGCCGCCTCCTTTCTGGAAACTGCCGCTGTTATTCTTATCCTTGCCGCCTTTCTTGCCTTTCTTTCCCTTCTTGCCGGCGCCTTTCTCCACACCACCAGTGCCTCCAACAAATCCGCCGACCGCTCCGTTTTCTCCTGCCTCGCCAATCGCGATGGCGTTTGGGTTCTCACCAGGAGCAGCGCCGTCCTTACCGCCAGTAAAGCCGTCTTTTCCACCACCCTTCTTGCCAAAGCCGCCCTTGAAGCCGCCCTTCTTGCCCATTTTTCCCATACCCATTTTTCCTTTTCCACCTTTCATCTGCATGTTGTTCGACTTGCCCCCTTTCCCATTATTTCCACCAGTCGCCCCTTTCCCATCACCTCCACCTGCTTGCTTGCTCTTGGCGACGATCACTTTTCTTTTCACGGTTTCAACTTTCATCAGTACGAGTTCGTCGAAGCCTTCCAGATCCGTCCAGTCGATCCAGTGGCCGTCTTCGTCCAAATCTTCAATCACGCCCTCGCTGCCCTCGGGGACTATTCGCGGCGCGCCAAGCAGCTGGTGCTGCTCGTCGTCGGCGTCGCCACTTCCCGCTGGTGGGTACATGATTTCTTTTTGCGCGAGGACGATGTCCCCGACCTGGAAACCGTCGCGGAAATCGGCGCGCTTCTTCTCCATCTCGGTAAACAGCAGCCAGGAGGGCTCAATTTCGGCGCTAGTAACCAGAAAGCGAGGATATTCAGCGACCTCGCGCCCATGGAGAGACTCTTTCACGGAACGGTCCGGGAGAATCTCAATGAGAGAAACCTGTGAAGACGTTTCCGTTTGTGCGAATTTTGGATTGGAGGGGGATGCGGATGCTTCAATGAATCGGTAGTTCAACACAGATACGCTAACATTAGTTTTGATCTTCTTCACTCAGAAGATGAAAGAACAAATTCACTTACACGATGCTTCCTTTTTACAACGAACTACGATGACACAATTTTAAATTGCAAGTTCGCCTGGAGGTACCTCCTTGTGTCTTGCCGTCCACGAGGTCACATTGGGATTCGCGAACGGAAATCGGTCGCGCATGTAGACGCGTAATTTTCCGGCTGCGATGTCCCGAAAAAAGCGGTCCATGTCGTCTTCGTAGTTGAAATCGAAGTCCTCGCCCGGACTTGGGTCTGCACCAGCTTCAGCGTTTGCGTTGGCCGCATGTTCGCTGCTGATTTTCCTCTTTTTGGCATCCGGCCCTTGCAGCTCTTCATCCACCTCATCTAGTCTCTCTCCGCCCGCACTCTCGGCTCGCTCTGCTCCTGCGTCGACCGTCGGCGACATGTCATCTTCACCCCCCGACGTGAAGGGGGTTCCGGTTCCCCCAACCGCTTCTCCCGCCTCATAACCAGCAGGCACCTGCAGAAACCGCTCCAGCAGCTCCGTAACGGTGACATCCTCACACACAGGCTCGTCTTGGTACACCTCCTTCCTGCCGTTTTTACCGAAGAAGGTCCACTCCAGCCGCCAGTGGATTTTGCCAGTTCTCTTGTCGAAGTAGCTGTTGTTCTTCTTCGCCGTTTCCAGTGCAATGTCGGCCAGCAGAAGCCGCGTTCGGCGCTTCTTGGCCTCCAGCTGTAGCCCCGTGTCGCGGTACGCGTAGTTGAAAATCCGGAAGTCGGGGTTGTCCAGCGCAGCGGCCGCCGCGGCCGCCGCTGTGGACTGCGCAGACGATTTTTCCGCGCCGCCTACGGCGCCGGAAACGGAGGCAGTTGGGGTTGGTTTAGTTGCGGCCGTGGCGTTGTTCTCTTCATCAACGAGAACGACTTCAGTTTCAGCTAGTGCGGCAGCTCCTGCTGCATCGTCCGCGTCCGCCAGAAGTGTCTCGTCGGCATTATGATCCACCTCGTCCGTTGGTTTTGGATCGGCATCGTCTTCATCTGCGTCGCCCTCCTCTACCTCACCTGTCTTGCCACTGAGGACACCCTCGTTTGCTGCACCAGCACCATTCGCAGCGGCCGCTGTCGCTTTGTGCATTTTTTTCTTTGCTGCTGCTTGTTTTTTCTTCAGCTTTTTCTTGTCCGCTTCGGTCAGGGTCGGCTTCATCTTCAATTCGTCCTCCAGGGCCTCGCGACACCGCTGGTCCCGGTTCAACTCCTCGTTCAGTGCGTCCAAAAACTGAAAATCTTTCAGCAGCGTCTTCTTCGTCATCTGCTTTATGTTCAAGTCTAATTCCACCTTTTCCCGCATGCCGCTGCACTTGAACGCGTATTTGTGCTTCATCGAACACGGAAGCGAACACGTCTTCCGATCACAGCCCGGACACGTGTACTTGAAGGCATTTTTCCGGCAAACCACGCACAGGTCCGCGGCCGATGGATGGCAAACTACGGCCTCCGTCTGAGCATCGCTGTCGTCGACGACGTGACCGAAGACGGCGCCGGCGGTCTTCATCTCTGGTTGCTGCTTAGTCATTGTGCTCATGCTCGCGTTGCCATTGTTGATGTCGCCGGGGGGTGGGGGCGCGGACGAAGAGGAAGCAGACGCCTGGTCGCCCACGAGAAGCTTTTTTGGCACGGAAGCGAGTGCGAGACTGCTGCTGGGGCCGCTCGGTGACGGTGATGAAGATGGGCTGGCGGTAGTAGATGCTCCTGCTAGGGTAAAGCTAGAAGCACCAGCCAGGGTAGAGACCGAAAGAGGACCGGTCGTGCTAGGCTGTGTTCTTTGAGGCGGGGAGCTCATTTTCTTTTTCAAGTTTGCGTCGTACTAGAAGAAGTCGTGGGAGATACAGATTCAGATTGATGTATATATATAAAATTAACGTTCTTGGTGCTTGGGCATGGGCATTAAATCCTGCCGCACCTCCAGTGCGTATTTTTGAAAATTCTAGTGGTCGTTGAAAGTTCGGCTTCGGGTATTGTTGCTGAAATTTTCTACTTTCTTAGTTTCGTCGCTTCCTGAACTGCTCTTTCTCGTCCTCCTGGAAATCATTCATGGCCATGGCAAAGCAAATTGAAAAACATGATACGTCCATCGGTGGGGCTAGAAGCGGGGTTGCTTCCTAATCGGACGACTACAAACTAGGCCTAACATGGGTTTATTTGGTCAAGAACATGCTCGCGCTGGCCAAGCACGTTGGATTAGCGTCGTTTCGCGGATCGGGTTCGTCTTCGGCATTTTTTGTACGAGGCATTAGCTTGACTGCCGCCATGATCTTGAGATCTTGATCTTTTTCTTGCAGCACGTCACTGTCAACAGCGAGCTTTGACGAGCTGAACCGATTTTTTTCACGTTGCAACCACCTGGTCAATCATTCTAAGTCAAAGGCGCGACAGAATTCTTTGCTGACGACCACCGATGGAGCTGTTTCTTCTCTTTCCTCACACTTTCAGATCGGACCACAAAATCTCTGCGCGAAGTAGGAGAGCGGAAACGCCAAGGCCAGCGCTAGTGTTTGGGGTTGTAGCTTCTGCGTCTTACAAAAATTTGTACGCGTCGTCTAAAGGGATGAATGTCTTCAAGTACTACACTTCACTGACGACGAGCGACTGAGGACGCCTGCTGTGAAGACAAGAAGCCACTCTCCCCCGCTGAGCTGGCAGCCCGACCCCGAGCGGCAATTTCAGCTGGGAATTGGAGGCTCTCGCTCGTTCCTCGTTTTGTCCTGCAATAAGAGTGCAGTAGTGCTTTCCCACTTCTTCATCTTCTCAACAAAATGGATTCAAAACTGGAGGAGCCGCGAACTTGGCTTCTCTCACCTCGTCCCGTGGTCCCTCATTTTGTTGCTCCGGCCGATCTTTCTTTCTATGGCGATGGGGGTTGGTCCGTCTAGCATGATGCCGATGACGCTACGCTCATCGGCAGAAAAAGCTCCAATGCTAGTAACCCCATGTGGACACGGTTCAAAATTGGGTGGACATTTTTGTTTTAGTGACACAACTACGTACGTGCGGAAATTCGCACGACGGACTTCTGCATTTATTTGATGAAGGCGGAACAATATGTTGTCAACGTCGTGCGGAAAAAGAAATTTCTGTACGCTACTATACGTTTACGTCGCGTTATTCATTTTGTTGCTGCCTGCAACACCAACACATACGCAGCTACAGCCAGTCGCACCGTAGAGTCCCCAAGCGACAGACCTCAGGGAGCGGTGCGCCGGACCGTGGCCGAGGTTCCTGCAGCTTTGCTTCCCCGATAGCTTCATAAATCGATCAATCATGTCATTCCTCCAAACTGCCATGTCTCTGGGTCTGTGGAATTCGAAAGTACATGCTATTGTGGTGGAGTGATCCTGATCGCCCTAGAAGTACAAAAGTTCGTCGTGGAGGCAAGAGATAGTGAGGCATCAAGAGGTGCTGGTACTAGTATAGGATGTCCCGCCCCAGCCGAATGTCGCTGTCCTAATCCTTTATTTAGCGTCGAAAACATCAATTGAATCGGTATTTGTTCGTACAAACTGCACGGTAGGCAACTGCGGCGGCCTGGATAGAGTTCAGTAGCGGCAGTGGGAGTCATTTTCCTCGATGACCAAGCTGTAGACTGAAGGGCTATGGTTGTAAAAAGTGTCGAGAGCAGCGGTTCTTTAAAGAGAGGTATCGGGGGATTCGGCATCCGAATCGGTGACGCAGGGCGTCCAGCACGGACAGGTCGATGCCCGACGTGAACTTGAAATTGAACCAACGGCGCTATCAATTATCTGTGGCGGTCGCGGTTGTATTGGATGCGATGTGAAGTAGAAGGTGCAGGCACAGTACCTCTTTCTACCTGATGCAAAATGACGGTGAGCAGGGTAAGGCACTCCACAGATTTACTGAACGCAGTAAATCGACGTCATCTTGTTCCGGTAACGGTATGAAAGTGAAATATAAAATTTCGGTAGTTTTCGTATTTCCGGGGAGGGGCATCGACTGACATTGCCTGTCAATAGACCGATATGCAATGGGAATGGACCTAAAAGCAAGGCGGTAGAAAGACCTATGCTCCACATCGAACAAATGATCGTCCATCTTCGATGGGGCAAAATCAAAGCGCAACCCCTCTTCACGGCTTCTTGCCCAAATTCTTTCCCTTGTACAGCACCATACTTTCCCTGTCGTCGTCGGTTTGTTCGTGTTCTTCTGTGGGCGTTCCGCCGCTCGACATCAGAGAGTCGTCTGGCGGGCTCGGCGGCGCATGCGAGGTGTGGCGGTGCCCGATGCCTGATTTGCGCGGCTTCGGGTTCGGCTGTGGCTGTCCACCGGCGGTCGAAGAACTACCCGAGCCTGCTAGTTGCTGTTGAGATCCGCCACCACCTGCGGCCAAGGTAGAAGATGATCTCCGCTGGCTGGAATGCGAGTGTTTGCTTCTTCGCCCGCCGCTCTGGCTGCGGGGGCCGTCGGAGCTTGACGGGGGGCCGATGAGATCCGGAAGCTCGTTCAGGAAGAATACGTCCCCGTTCTTCACCGGCACAGAAACCTCACGCCCCTTGCTATTGCGAAGAGGAACCGCCTGGGCGATGTAGTTTCGGGTTTTAACAGAAAAAAATCCTCCGATCATCGCGATGGCCGGCGGGCGGCAGGAGTACAGTCAAAAGAAAAAGTCAGAAAGTATATAGTAAAATTGAAATGTTGATCATGTGGTCGATGCTATTGTTTGATGACATTGATGACATCTGACACGAATTTGTTACAACGTTTTACCTTCGGCTTGTAGATGAAGTAGCAGTCTGTCCAGTCCAGGTCGAAGTGGCGCTCTTCTCGCGGTTGTAGCATGTCGTCCCCTTCCTCAACGCGATAAGCCGTTTTTCTCGCGTCAGTGTACACCACGAAGAGCTCGGAACTGCAATTGTAAAAAAGACTGTAGTCGAAGCTAGTCGAACTCGAGCGCCTGCTACGTAGCAAGATCTACTGAAACAAACAAGATGAAGGTAAAAAAATAAGGGATCGACGGAGCGAGAGCCACGGTCACCACGTATCTATCAGCATCAAGGACTAGGAGGACAGCAGACAGGTAGTAGAGGTAAATGAGATACTTACTTAAATGCAAGACACAGGTACTTTTTCGGCTCCGGAAAGCCAAATTCCGACGCGACGGTCTCTACGTACTTGCAGCTGCGTTCGTACAGCTTGTAGCGGATTATCTTGCGATGGAACGTCACGCACCCCTTGGCGTCGTGGTATTCTACCACCAACCATTTTGGCGTACCTGAAGAGGTGTTGGATTTGGATTGAAGAAGTGCCTGAGCTCTTCACCTATTTAGATTTAGACAGAAATGCGCCATAGTCCGCTATGTCTCGCAGATTCACGAGTGTGTAGAAGGGGGCGTCATCAGATACTGGAACATCGTATGACCCCGATTTAGACCCGCGACCTCCTCTCGGAAGATCCCCCTCTCTGTTGCTCGCGTAATCTCTTGGCCGCTACTTATCTGTTGGTGTTTCTCGTCCTTAGCGGCCCCTGATACTTCTAGCTGGCCGCTACTACCTTATGTGTCGTACCCGTATCATTGCAATACAAGTACCTGAACTGCAACCCTGCCCTCCGCCGTAGTCCGCTATATCTCGCAGGTTCACGAGTGTGTAGTGCGCCGTCGCTTTTATCCTCCATGGGTGGTAGAGATCCCGGGATGATGACTCAGAGGTGGATGAAGACGATCCTCCTGCGCCGCTTACTCCCGCTACGAGGGCCCCGCTCTCTGCAGGAGTCATCTCGGTGTCGCTGCTGCTATTGCTGTTGGTGGTGCGCCGCGGAGGTGGTATATCGGCGGTGTCCGCGTTGCTGCCTTCCGTCGCTGGAGGAGGAAATACACTAGCAGATGTCGCTACACGATCTTCGACGAGAGTAGTAGACCCTCCGACGGCCGTTTCGCTCGTTGATGTGTCCCTCCCTTTCGTCGGTGACGGCAGCTTCACGCCAGTTGTGCGCGGGAGTGGCTCCCCACCTGCCGCATCGATTCCCAGCGGGTTTTCCATTTCCTCCAGGGGCGTCCCCGCCGTGGTGCTCGGTGTGGTTGCAGAAGACAAGTCTTTTTGCGCGGCGGCCGCAGCTTCTGCTCGGGACGAGGCGAAAAAACTGCTCTGCTCGATGCGGCAGATTTTCGTGTGTTGTTCGGCGATGGTTGCCTCGTAGAACTTGCAAAGCGTTTCGTTCAGAAGCACGTGATTCCTGCCGTGGAAGAGAAACTCCATCAAGACCCAATGGAGCTTGAACTCGTAGTCCGGATCCGGATTACCCTTTAACTGCATTAGCATCTGCGTCAGAAATTCCACCTGTTCATGTGCGTTTGAGGATAGCATTGAAGATCCAAGGCAGTCATCATCGGCTGTATCAGCATGGCATCACCATGTGCCAAATGGATGCTGGACTCGATGAAAAATATGCCCAGCAGCTCTTCAGCACCTGCAGCTTCGGGTATCGCTTGTAGTAGTCAAAGAGTTCGTGGAAGAAGGGACCGCCCTTGTCCCACAATATGGTAGGGCCATGTGGTAAGTGGCTATGTGCTGGAATATTAGTGTTGAGATAATTTTTGGGGGGCTCTTCGCCGATCAGTCTTCGGGTGCGTCTTTGATGGTGCTAAGAACAGGCCTGCAGTAGCAGTAGGTAGGAGTGCAGAAGACGGCTTTTCGTTTTCGCGGTTGACAAGATCAAGATTGGGTTTGGCACTCGTACACCCTATGGCTGATCGTCCAACCAATCGCCACCCTAGGCGCCCCCATTTTGCTTTTTCCCTGAGCCTGCTTTCAGGTTTACGTACCTAATTACCACCTGGTCCTGACATACACGAAATGTTGCGGATTTCCCAGACCCGCGAGTAGAAGTGCTTCGCGACTTGGGCCACCGGGGAATCCTTCGCAACCGTCAACGGCGCGTCGAGGGTTGGGGAGTGCCGATACTTCAAGTTCGCGAGGAACTCCTCCGACGGCTTCGCGATGTGAGCACCCATCTGCGATTTGCGAAGAAGGTGGAAGCAAGCGGTTGCTCACGAGGTCTACTACATGTGCCTGCTAGCCGCGCCTCTACCGCAACCGCCCGGTCCTCTGTCGGTTTGGATCTATGCCCGAGGACCTCGTCGTCCACTGCTCTGCGTGTTCGTCTCGATTTGCCGATCGACGTTCGTCGTCGAGAAATGAAGCTGGTGCAGAATGAAGGCACAAAACTACTAGATCAGAGTCGCACCACGGCTCGTCATGTTGATCACTCCGAACCTATTTCTATCTGAGCGAAATTCATCGGTTTTCATCCGTCTTTGCAGCGCGTCGGAAGCAACAACTGTTTGCGTATGATAGGCGAGTAGGTCGTGATGTTGAGTGAGAGCTTCTGTTGCTGTCACGAATGGAAGCCTTCTCCTGGCAATGCATCTACAGAATTACGGATACACCACATCATATCCATCTCATCGCGGTTTGCTTTTGTTGCTCTGTCCAGCTCAGTGACCATCCACATATCACTTTATCTGTTTACTTATCAATTTTTTTCAATGCAAGAGCAAGTGCAGATTACGTTTCTCTACGAGCACGAACGGACTCGGCAGTATAATGAACAAGCACGTGCAGCACGGGGTCTCTCTTCTCCAGGCATAGCGACTACGATCGCATGCAAATAAACGACGCAATGCGCAAAAAGAGGAATCGTAGCACGTCGCATTCGAACACGAACACCAAGCGCCTGGCGCTGCACACATGTGACTGCGCCCCCACCCCCAGCACTTGTGATGATGATGTTGATGATGTTGCGTCAGAACTAATCATAGAGGCGCGGCAGCAAAGATGCGTTGTGCATGGAGAGAGTGAAAAACCCTCCACAAGTAGCAAGCTTAGTTGGTTCTTTAGTTGTATTCCTTGTTCATGGGGAGAAAAAGTATTTGGCACAACTGAGAATCAAACTATATTAGCCATATCAGCGTCATCTACTACGCGATCCCCTCTGCTTCCCGCACCCAGTCATACTTCGCCAAGAAGCTGTAATCTAGGACTTTTTTTACTGCTTTCTCGTCTTCCTCCATCTGTGCCAACACGTTTTGCGCCGCATCCGACGGCCTGCACACGAATGGATCCCGTATTGCATCCTGACTCGTGTGAAGCCCAACAAGATCAGGAGCCACTTCTTCCACGCAGCACACGTTTTTCTCGTAGAGTTCTGCAGCCAGTTTGGCCACGCTATCGCCGTCCTCGTCCTCTCGCCACGGGTCCGCTCCGTGCGCGAGAAGTAAGTCGATCAGCCTCTCATTCGCGCCCTCGACAGCGAACATCAGGGGTGGGACATCGTCGAACTTGCCGCCAACGTTCGGATCGGCGCCGAACTCCTCGAGCAGGAGTTTCGTCATCTCGAACACCTCGTCTAGAAAGCCGGCGGGCGTGGGCGCCTGCTCCTCCTCGCAGCACCCCACCTTTCCGCAGTCGTTCAAGCTGTCGCGCTCCTCCCGGGACCCGAGGTGAGCGAGCCACATCAGAATGGTCCAGCCCTCCTCAGAATGGAAGCTGTTCAGATCCCGCGCATCGAAGTGGTACCGGAAGAGCTGGCGGGTCACTTGATGTGCTGGGCCAGTTGCTTTCTTCGCGCTGCTTGGTGAAGAGCCCGCGGATGCGGTCGGACTCTCGTTGTTCTCGAGCAGCAGCGATTCGCCATCCAGAATCTTCCTAATGATTTTTCGCTCCAAGTACCTCGCGAGGACCTCGGCGGGCATGAATCGCCGCTCCCGCGGAGGTTTGTCACTGTCTTCGTCTTCATGTAGTTCGTCTCCAACAACAGCTTCTACTTCTCGCGCCGCCGTCGACGGAGGCCGGAACGATATTCTTGACCCTCCAAAACTGCCTCCCACGAGACCCCCGCCCGTCGCAGGTTTCAGGCCCTTGGTCAGGGCCTCGAGCGTGGCACTTGAGTTGTTGCCCGATTTGGCGAGCTCCTGCTGGATGCGAATCAGCACCGTGTTGAAGGCCGCATCTTGCTGCGGGGAAAACGATGCCCCCGACGCCGCTGCAGCCTCCGCGAATGCTGCTTTCTTCGTCCACGGTCCACGAAGAAAGAGCATTTCGCCGCTTTCTTCGTCCACGGTCCTCGCTACTTCTTGCTGTGCAGCTATCTTCCGGTCTTGCGACGGTGGCGTGCCGATATCGTCAGTCATGTTGCGCGTAAATCAGAAAAACATAAGAGATCTCGTAGCTGCAGCTGCTATTGGAAAACCGGCAAGTAAGTAAAGTGGCCAGTATAAGGTATTTATCAACTTGTGAAGAGGTCGTCGTCGTGCTCGTGACTCAATGTTGAGGTCATGATGAATCCTGGAAAAAGAGAAATTGCACGAAGGGATGAGATTTTCTTCAATGGCACGCTGGCCAGCAGCCAGAGCAAGTTAGCACAGGTCGAAGATGATCATGATGACGATTGACCAGGATCGGAATCGAGTTCGAGGGCGCTTCCGCCTATCATTCTTGCTCCATTTTTCCACAAGTAGTGCAACCGACACACTTGGTCGCGATTAAATTCACAACATCGTCGTCTTGCAGGGAAGATCGATGAACAGAACCAGGCAGAATGCAGCTGCAGACCAACACCTAGCCTTGACTTAGGAGCGGGCCCGCCATGGGTAAAGGCTTAAAATGAGGAAGTAAGATGATGAAAATCAAGGACGGAGGAGGATTGTGGAACCACTCATCGAGAAATCAAATGCTCAAACAATACTTCATTTGGGTGCGTCCTCCCGGAATCATATAAATTCATCGGGCGCGAGGGCGAGCGCGATGGCGATCATGAACAAATAAGACAAAGAATACTGATTTGGTGCGGGCTGCAGCTCGTTCCGGTCAACCTAGACTCTCCTCCTACTTTATGTTATGGACGATCGATCATGTGGTCGCTAGATTTCAACTTAGACCCGACTGGTAAAAACGCGCTGGCTGAACCAACTTCATGACCTCGTGGTCAATGGCCCGGGACGGTGTTCTTGATCGACGTTTGAAAAGAGTTTTTTCGTAGGTACTTATATCCGATACCACCATGAGCATGAGGATGAACATGATGATACGTCCGATAGGAAAAATGCAAATCAGCCTTGATAGTTTTGTTCAAAGAATACTGAAACTCATTTTTATTTTTACCATTACCAGGAGTGAGTGATCCCTTCGTATCTCAGCAAGTGTCCGTTCCGTCGCAGCTTCCCTCCGCATACCGCTTTAAATCTCCCCCAGGCCACCGCGAAATTTCCACCGTGCAGAACCGGCAAAGCCTGCCACTCTCGGCTCAAAACGTTTTGAAAATCAGAATCGCGGCACGCCACGCCCACGTTCAGCGACCGTTTTACTCCCACCTGCAGCTGCTCCGTCACCAGGCTCACGATTTGCTGGATCGCGTATGCGCGGGAATGCTCAGGGCAGCCACAGTGTTTACCTTTTTTTTCGGACTCCCCACCACCGTTCACATCATCAAAATTTGATCCAAGCCACCTCGGCACCGCGAACAGTGTTTCGATGGGGACGCCCCAACCGGATGCTGGGGGATACGACCAACCGCGACCGCCACCAGCTGCCGATGAGGTTGAATTTGATGCCGGTGTCGCACAAAACCGAGCCGCACCGTCGCCATGGCCTACAGTTCCGACCGTAAGAGATTTATGATCGAAGGCCAGGCAGCAAGGTGGGGTCGCACTCATCCGCGTATGCAGCGGAACGTCCGGCATTTCGTTCAACAAGTAGGACGAGTAAAAGCAGATCTCTTCCGCGACGCCGCTTTGGAGCACCGTGGCAAGTAGGGCACTGCTCACCTCGGCTCGAAGAGATGGTGAGCAATGCTCTACTGGACCCAGGGTGCTCACCTCGGCCCTGGATGGTGAGAAGCAATCTTCTGGACGTGAGGACATACCGAAAGCCTCGCTGTCGTTCGTCTTCCGCAGAAGTACTCCGTGCAAGCAGAGACGGTCTTGCTCGCCAAGCGTGTAGGTCTCCTGTTGAAGGCCATCATGATCATGATCTTGAGGTACCAGAGCGGCACCGTGAGTAGGGGGGCACCCGTAGTCAAAGCTGGCATGCATCGCGGGGGTGCGGCTCCGATGTTGATGTTCTTGCGCGAAAAAACGGTTATGGATGGCTTGACGATCTTCGGCTATGGATATTGTTCCTGCACCTCCTGCCCCGCCGCTTTTTTTCCTCAGGAACGCTCGCACGCTCATTTCTATCTCCAACGTTTTCTCCTGCGTGCTGTGTGTGGCCCGATCATTAAACGAGCGTCCGAGTTCTTGAGGATTGTCGAGCGCTGTCCCGAAGTTTTCGTCGAGCTCATCCGCTACAGCCATTTCGACGTCCCCATCTTCGTCCACAACCTCTGCTACCACTTCGACGGCTGCAGGTAAGTTTTTCTTCCGTTCCTTGGCGCCCCTGCTTTTGGAACGGTCGTGGTCCGCGTCGTTTTTAGTAGAAGCAGAGAGCGCAGAAACAGAATCAGCTTCTTTTGCAGCAGTACTACTAGCAGAAGCGGAACTCCTACAACATGAAGCAGCGCGCTCGGCCGCCGCGGTCAGTTTTCGTTGTGTCTCTTCCACGGCTTCGTCGAGAAGCTGCTCGTAGCCGGGGTCGGGTGCGTACGGAAAGAACAAACTCCCCGGTACACTCTTGACGCAAGAAATCCAGTGCCGGTGCCTTCTGTTCCACTCCCGCATGAGCACGCGCAACACGTCGAACGCGACGATTCCTTGCTCGTCGGATTTGTCCGCATCGTACCAGCCGCAGCGGATATGGCCATTTATTCTACTTCATTCGCAACTACTTTAAAAAAATTCCTACGAGGAAGCCCAGCCGGAGAGCATGCAGCACCTGGGTGGCTTCTGCTTGCATGGGATGTCCGGCTGCCTTTGGGTATGGGGATCAAAGATGGGGACTGGGAGAACCCTTCCGGAACCCCCTC
>RXOD01005142.1:0-15669 GCA_005223375.1 Amoebophrya sp. AT5.2 | reverse complement strand
AGATCCCCGCCGGTGGCCTGGTAGTGGGGCAGCCGCTCGTGGGTGGGCAGGGAATCGTACGCGTACACGATCTCCTGCAAGTTCTCCAAGAAACGCTCCCAGTCACTGTCCTCCTCCTGCTGCTCGGGGTCGTGGTAGAAATCGTGCAGCAACAGCTCGGGAATCAACTCCCGCACCGCGCCTCCCGCGCCCGCCGCGGTGGTGGTCTGCTTCGAGTTTATCTCCGCCGTTGTAGTTCCGCTGAGGGAGTGGGAGTCGTCGGGCGACAGCATGTGATCAATGGTCCCCGCACGCACGATCGACGGCTTCGAGCACCCCCCGCCAGGCGGCGCGGGCTTGTTACTTTGGTGGATCACGTCCAAGCTTTGCACGCTGTTCCTGCGCGACATCATAGCGCGGCACGAAGCACCCACGCCATCAATCGGATCCACCACCATGTTGTTGCGCATGACACTCGTACCCCCAGCAGGAGGCCCCCCAGCCCCTGCTCCTCCGCGCAGTCCCGGGACGTTCGGCAGCACAACGTTGGAAACGGAGATGAGCGAGGGGCCGCTGGTGCCCGTCAACATGTTGTCCCCCGGCGGCTGACTGTTGTTCTTGATCACCGCGGCCGCGGCAGCGGATGCTGCTCCCTGTCCTTGATGGAGGTGCTGCGCAGCCGGTGCAATGGCCGGGGCTGTGCCCGTGATGGAGGCCGAGCTCTCCTCTCCTGAGATATCCTCGCAGCTGGGCGGAAAGTGCTCGGAGAGCTCAAACTCAGTCGTGCCGCTGCCACTCAGCTCGTCGAGCTTCTTCTGAAAAAACTTGTCCATTGTCTTGGAAAGCTGTTCCGGATCGAAAGTAACGCGGGAAATGCGAATAGAAAGGATCTCCAATGGAGGAATAAAGGAGCCCGCACGACACGACCCTTCGCAGTTGTAGGGCGTAATTGTACCAAAACGTACCTCTACCCCGAAGAAATCGTGTTTGTACTTGATCACATCGTGATTGACGCACACTCGCACGTCCTAGTATCGTTTTCTTAGAAAAACACGGTCTAGGACACACCATGCTTTAGGGAACCTATAGCGGTTTCGACTTCCTTTCCATTTTTCGCTCGAACCATTTTGGCTCGCTCACGCTCGCCGAGATTTTTTTTACCTCAACTCCGATCGACCCATCGTTCTTCACACTAAACACACTTCCTCTTCGTTCTCTCCTTTTGCTCGCGACGAAACAGGCGTACCGGGTAAAACAGCTACATTCATGCAGCTTCCTCGTTACTGTATTTCTTCATGATCTTGTTTTACCTTTCCCTTTCCGTCCTGTTGACCGATTGCATACATTCATTTTTTGGTTCTAATTCGTCTTCGCGTTCAATTATTTTAAAGGCCACGCCGACGTTTCGCCGGGTGACCAAAAAAACCTTTCACATACAAATCAATGAGGCTGCCAAACCATTTTATTGCATTCCTCCACTTTGTATGAAATTGTAAGAATGTATTTTTAGTTGGAGGACGCCTCGCACTACTTCGTAGTCGTGACCTTCGGTTTGAAAGAGACAACAATGCCCAAAATGACCCACACCTGTCAGCTCACAACAGATGTGCTTCCTTGGCAGTAGCGCAGTAAGAAGTAGTTCAACACAATCAATGCGTCACGAATCAATAGGACCACTGGAACCGCCACTAAAAACTCGTCCAGGCAAATTCAAACGTCAAAAGATGATCTAGGTAGTTTGTTTGTCTACAGCCGCTGAGGGATATCTTCAAAATTCAACGGGATCAAAAATATCCGGTGAGCAAACGGACTTCCTTGTGTGCAGTGAGTAGCGAACAATTCTCGGAATATTTATCGCAAATCGCACTCCTTTGACATGCACATGGGAGGAGTGTCAATGGAAATGCTGGTGTTTATGTTATTTCCTAGTGGTTTACATAGAAAATCGAATTTGTAGCAAGCTGCTAATCATTCTTTGAAGTTTTAATTGAAGTCTCGGTCATCGTGGCCTTAATACAGTTTGATGGTGCGTGTCGCCAAACTCAGAGATCGCTTTTCAGCACAACCGTGAAGTTCAGCTCGTTGTCAAACTCAAATTTTTCTCGTTCCAATTCTAATTCATTTATTCCACTAATTGCAGGATTCAGTATCTATCAGTTTATCTCGACTTTAGAACAAGTGGTCGAGCTGCAACATAAAAATAAATTCATTGCGTTCGATAGCACCAACCTTGCCCGCCTAGCTACACGAAGAACGGATCCCGATTTAACGAACTAGAAAAAGGGAAGCCTTGCCCTTCCACCTCGTCTATCCGTTACCTTAGGTCGTACAAATCGATCACACAGAAGTGGCTCAACACTCCTCGCTTCGCGTACCCGCACGCGCTCGCTTCCTATCCCTATCCATCAGAGTAGCTTAATTTTCCACACACCGTCAGACTGCTGTTTCTGGAACACGGAATCGGGGAACTGCTTCAGCAGCTTCCACAGCGGGACCCGCCCCACCTCCTTCCAGGCCTCCTTCACCCCGGCGTCGCGGGCAGCCGCGTCCATCGTCACCTCGCCGTGCTCCTTCAAGAACGCCACCACCACGCGCTCCAATTTCCGCATCGCAGGCTCGCTGGAGAGCGGCGGCTGGTGAGAATTATCGAAAAAGTTGAAGTAAGCTATGGTTTAGTTGTACGCGCAGTAGCTCGAAGGCCGATAATCTTCGATGCACGGTTGATGCGGTAACTTAGTCAGCGACTGGACGACTCTCGCTCTATAAGGCACGCATGAGATGAGCTGAATTCGATTCCGAAGCACTTCTCCGTCGTAAACTAAATAAGAAGTAAACCTATTTAGTTGTGAAATGAAATCCATGGTTTATACGCTTCCATTGGGTCTGCCAGTCGAGTTTGTCGCACTCGGCTTCAGGCTCGGCGTGGCCCTCGGCGGCGGGGGCGGCTTCCACACGCTCTTGTCTGGCGTCGAGAACAGTGACGAGGAATTCTGCATCAGCTCCGAGCCGCCACTACCCGCCAAATTCCCTCCGCCCGGCGGTTTCCACTTCTTTTGCGGCGTCGCGAAATGATTCGCTTGGTACTGCTGCTGCGTAGTAGATGAAGTGGTTCCCATCGTCGGCGGCAGCCTCGGCAGCGGCGGCGAAGCCGGAGCGGATCCTCCTCCCGCAGCCAGGTTTTGCTGCGGCTGCACGGCGAGCGGTGGCGGCGGACACGTCGGGACTTGCCAGAATTTCGCCGTCGCGGCGGCCCCGACATCCCCGACGAAGGAAGCGTTGTAGCCGTTGCAGCTGATCATGTTGACGTCCCCCCCAAATCCCCCCTGGGTCCCGTTCATCCAGGGGGCTCCACACCCGTGCGGATCAGCTCCACTCTGATGCTGGTTCACGATGCTGAGGATCTCCATGGCCCGCCGCACACGCCCAGGGTCGCTCAACAGCTCGCTGGGGTCCGCAAAGTTCAGCGTCGGGGAAGATCCGGAGCCGGGCGTCTCCGCCACAGTGTTCAGCTCGGACATCATCTGTGATGAAGCACCGGAGCCGCCGTAGTTGTACCTGCGATCATAGTTCAAGTTCCTTCAGATGAAATGACATCTCCACCCAACGAGGCAGCCTCGAAAAGAAACCGACCACCAGAGATGCCCGTTGTACCTCTCGCTCCGCCTGTCTCCAAGACAGAGACTCGGACTGGTTGGAAATGGAATTGATGGACCGGCAGATCCAAAATTATGGCGAACAAAAAAGCACACCATCCTGCTTCTTGCATTGCCCCTTGTTCTCCCCAGCAAGGAATCCCGTTCGCATACATCGCGCCGCCAGGATACGTGCTGGGGTCTGGATACCAGTCGTCGTCACCCGCGGTGAACAGGTTTCTAGCTGCCTCGACGCCGGCCGCATACGCATCCACGACCGGCCACTGATCCTGGTCGCCAGCGGACGCCGTCGTCGTTCCCGTTTTCGGCCCCGGCGAGCTTCCCGGGCAGGAGTTGGGATTCATGCTTTCTTCCTGACCCAACCCCGGAAAGAACTTCGGCTTCTTCCCAGAAAAACTTGCCGAGGATCCGTCCGCATGCAGCTTCCCAGCGTACGGCGTTGCTGACTCCGGAAGATGGGCGAGGGCTCCAGAAGCACTAGTTCCACCACCGGGCTTCGAGGAATCGCTTCCGGCATCTTGTTCGTCTTCATCGCCGAACGTCACGGACTTGTTCCGCTTGTTCGCCAGGTTATTCACCGACCCCGACCGCAGCAACGGGTTCGTCTTCCCCAAATCGGACGGCAGGCTCGCGATCGTTCCGTTGAACACTGTGACGTCCGCCTCGGCTCCGGGACGGCGCGAGCCTTCTCCTTGTACAACCTGCGGCTCAACATCTCCCACCCCTTGGCCACCGACGAAGTCGGCCAGCTTCAGCGTGCGGGGCGGCGGCGTCTTGTTGCTGGAGGACCGATCACTCATCGCCCTCTGCGTCGACGCGGTCAAGCGGTACAACGGACAGTTCGACGACGAAGAAGACGGACTCTTCGACGAAGATTTCGGCGTGCAGGAGTTAATATCGGAAGGATGGGTCGTGGTACTACCAGCCTCGACGCGCTCCAATTCGGACAGATTGCTGAGTAGGGTATCGAAGTCAGTGAACCCATGCCGACGCAGAAAAGACGCCAGCAGCGGAAACCGGTCCTCATGCCGTGGGTCGGACTGGTAGCGGGACCTGACGAGAAGGACATGAACATATGATTTGAAGGCTCCTGTGTTTGATTTGTACTTCAAATAGCTCCTTCGCCACTACGGAACTCTTTCAAGGGAGTACCACAGCGATTCGATCGCTCGTGCGGAGAGCGGCCCGTCTGCCTCGTCGAGAATCACTTTAACGCACGCGACGAAGATGACGAAATCCCCGGTGCGGCCCTTCGAGCACTGCAACGTGCTGCCCTCGCGCACCACAGCGCCCGTTGATGTCAGCTTCCCCAGCAGCTCGAACGGAGGTGTCACCAACGCGTCGGAAAACCTGTGTCACAAATGAAGAGCTTCAGACTGGCGACCGCGACCGAAGCGGACTCCAGCTGACAGACTCAAAGTTTCAGAATCAGAAGAAAATATAATGGAAGAACTTCTGCGGCAGAAGTTGTACCGGTTCCAGAATTTGGTTCCCACGTGGTCGAGGAAGCTTCCGATACTCCACGGGCCGTGTTCCATGACGAGCTGCGTCACGCGATCTAACTCCCGCTGTTCGAAGCCTAGCCCCGGCGGAAGGCGGCTCGGTGATCCTCCCGGCGGCGCCCGCGGCGGCGACCCTTTCGGCGGCGGCCGCGCTGGTGATGCGTGCATCTGCATGCTGCTGGTGCTGTCCGACACTTCGGACGAACAAGAAATCTAAATCTACGAAAGCCGAACTTGATGTGGGAGTAGGTCGGTGTAGGAGGTAAGATGCTACTGCGTGGTTGCTAGTAGACTCGTTCGTATTCCAACAGCTACCGCTAGAAGCAGTGAAGAAAAGGATTCTCAGCTTGGTCTCCTTTCTCAGTGGTATGATTCGTTGTGGCAGTCCCAGTTTGATATTGATTCGTCGTAGAAGCACCAAGAGTGCGTGTGCAAATACTTCGTCTGCGGTTTTTGCCCTGTCCTTTTTCGGTGGCGCGAATAGTTTCTCTCGTTCTTTGATCCCTCTCGAAGGCTACTCAGACATCCTCAAATTGAGAGCCTCGAGCACGTGCACGGCTAAACTGCGACGAGCAGAAACTTCTCTCACTAAGCCAAAAAACGAACAGATGACACGAATGTTTCGTCAAAAAAAGCACGACAGCTTCGTACATCAACAGACTTTTCCGGTCCGGTCTCGTCTCCATTTTCATCATTCATCTTCCTTGTCGCTGTTATACATGTACGTAGTTCGCCGTTTTTCATGCGTAGATCGGAAAAAAAGAAGTAAAAGTTGTATCGACGTTGTACACGCCCGGTTCTATTACTCTGTTGGCTGAAAACATGTGCTTGTTCACTCCCGGACGCCACATTGATTGCTCTCCACCATTCAAGAATCGCCTCGATAGGAAAAAAGAAAAACAGCGTATTCTAGCTACGACAAGACATCCGTTGAAAAATCTAAATCCGTCGCGGTTCTCCTTCTCTCATCCCGCGGGACGACTATCCTCGGTAAGATGTCAGGTTCCGAACCGATGTCGCAGTCTGCCCCCTGCTGCCGCGTCGCCCACTTCCAATCGATGTCGTGACCTCCGCCAGAAACCCGCCCTCCGCCAAGACAAAGTGCAACTCGTCTCGTCGCACACAAGTAGTGCGGTTGCGCCCCCGGCGGAGGGGGGCCCACAGTCCTCACCCGACGATCGATCAGGTGCAGATCGGTGATCCTCCCGCAAAACTTAAATCAGCACCCGGTGAACAAGGGATGAATTGGTGATCGACTCTCTTCCTCCACCTCCTCCTTTAAACCGCACTGAACTTCTAACTTCTCCTTGAATCGAAGTCCTCTTGGCACTTACTTGAGGTCCTGGTTCGTGTAGCGCATGGTTCCGTGGTGGATCACGTTGGCGTGGTCGTGGCTCGGCTGGTAGTTGTTTTCCTCGTCGTTGGCGTCCTCCAGGGCGACGTCCTCCCCTGGGTAGACCACGGGGTCCGGCATGTCCTGGTCCCCGTTCTCCACCGCGTCAAGGTCCAGCTCGCCGTAGTCGTCAATCATGGAGCCCTGGGCCGCCTCCTCCTCGATGGTCATCCCGTCCGGGTCCTCGAAGTCGGCGTCCGGCTCGTACTGGGCGCGCCGCGTGGACGCCTTCAGCTGCAGCAGCGAAACGCCGGCAGGACGGACCACTGCGATCAAGTTTGGGTTGGAAGTCCAATTGCAATGAATGAATTCTTCACTTTGATCACATATCAACAGGAGTAGCTATGTTTACAATGAGTTCTTGGTGGGCGAGGTGCACTGGAAACGAATTTAGATTTTTTCTTGGTTGTTGGCCGTTGAAGGGTTAATGCGTTCCGTGCATCAAAAATTAGCGGACAAACCATTCAATGCAAACCAGCTCAGTACGCTCAGCCGAGGCGGAAAGGGCCGCGAAGCAGATCGAGTACAGAGTCAACATCTTTTCTACGAGAATGACCTGCCTGCACTCCTACGCAAGGACGAAATTTAGAATCTCTTCTAAGATCGATGCCTACACGTTCGTCAGCCAGGCGTGAACAATGAATTCATTATTGCACTCAATCTCATGCACAAGCTTACTTTGAAAAAATGTTAGCATGCATCCTTGATCAGCTTCTGTTCCTCCGAAAGGTCCTGCATCGCTCCTCAAAAGTCCGTACCGTGTGTGCAAAACATGAAGACTCTCCGTCATACTTCCTCGGTCTCTTGATTGATATACGAACATCGTGTTACACGACGTTGCGCCGCATTCGCCGCAGGTTTTTTCGCATTGATTGGGAGTTCACTTGCTTCATCTTCTCGCTAAGCCTGAAATAATAAATATCTCCTCCTGGCGCAAAGCAAAATACAGATCAATGCTTTAGTTGTTCTTGTGCTGGTATACAAGATGTCGCAACGACGCTGAGGTTGAACGAATCCGCGTCAGCCTTCGCTGTCGTCTGCTGATGTTGCTGGCCAGATGGCACTCTCATCGTCCGTCTTGGGGGACTCCGCACGTCTCGAGTCCGCGACCGGGGTGTCGTTACACGAGCGCCGCTCAGCTTCACAATTGATCTCACTGCCGCCAAAACTTTCTGAGTACTTGCTCGGCTCGCACTCTTCTTGCTCCGCAGCGGCCGCAGCGCCTCCAGCTTGTCGACCTCTACCAATTTTTTCGCCTCCCTGCACTGCTTCACCGCGGGCAATCTTCGTTAGCGCCGCCAGCGCCCCCTCCGGGGAGAACTCGTTGTAAAATGTAAATTTCTGGTAAGCAGGAGGCGGCGGCTTCCTCATGTAGTTGATGTTCGGAAAAGCCGCGGACGATCGGAACGGCGAGCTGTTCGTACCTGGTGGTTGTCCCAGTGCTTGTAATCCTGTGCCGCCGCCCTGCGAATCCATCAGATCTTCACGCGGCCACGAAATCTCTTCTTCTGCGTCAAACTGTTTGCTGTCGTTCAGTTTCTCCGTTGCTTCCGACCACTGCTCCTCTGCAGGCGAGCCGGCCGATTTCGACGAGAACTTGATCTCGAAAGAATTTTCGGAGTGTGACGACGAGGAATCCGCACCCTGGCTGCTCGCTTCGACCGGGGAGTTGTGCTCACTTTCGACCAGGGTCGGCGCTCTTGGCTTAGGCTTTGCCGGAGCGGGCGCCTTTCTCGCTCCAGCGCTGCTCGTCGCCTTCATCCCGCCTCGAGCGGGAGGTGCCAGGGGACCTGCTTGCCGCCCTCCGCTAGCGTCGCTGTGTCCCGACTCCGCTTCCGAGGACATCGCTACGTTGAAGGAGTTTGCCGACGCGCTTGAGGCCTGGTCGAAACCAGCCTCGGAGCCCAAATGGCTATGCACCTCGCTCTGGCCGTCGCCATCTTCTCCCGAAGCCTCTTTTTCTTCGTAGCTTTCTTGCTCCCCCAGATCGGAGGACCCTTGCTCCTCCATTTCATTCTGGAATTCGAACTGCAGCACCTTGTTTTCCGCGGTTTTCTTCCGTGCTCCACCCGCCCGCAGATTCGTTTGCTTCGGCAGCGAGGCGGCCGGCCTAGACGGCACAGAAGCCTGCTCTTGTGGAACCTGCGCCGGCGGAATGCCGCGTGCGGCTCCCCCGGCTGCAGCAGCTCCTCCAATCTGCGGCAAGCTCTTTCCCCCCAACTTCGGCAGGCTCCCGCCAAACTTCGGCAGGCTTCCGCCAAGCTGCACGTTTCCAACCCCAGCAACCGGTGGCGGTGGCAGATTTCCCCCATCAGTAACGACCTGTTGACGGTTTGCGCCGAGTTTGGGGAGGTTTCCGCCGAGCTTCGGCAAGTTTCCGCCGAGTTTGGGCAGCTGCTGCACCTCCGACTGCTCCTCGACATGCTCTTGACTGTAGCCGGAGTTGTAGTAATCCTCGTACTCATGGCCCTCCCCTGGCGCGTAGTAATGGCCCTCCGCATCGTAGTACCCCCCAACCTCGTCGTAGTGGCCGCCGTGCTCGTCGAAGTACACTCCGTGCTCGTCCCAGTGGCCCCCGCCGTGATCGTGGTCGTAGTAATTCCCGAACGCGTCGTAGTACCCTGGAGGTGGAAAGAGTTCAACACAATGTCGCACATCATTTTGTGTTGAGAAATCTTCAGTGCCGAGTGGCTGCTCTGTCCGAGACCAGACCGCCCGAGAAGCGAAGAGGAAGACGAACTATAGCGTGTTAGTGTTTCTGTCTCATACTAGTCAAAACCTAGATGAATGCATGCGCAAATGTACAATAAACTTTTAGATTTTGCTCTGCGATATTGAAGCATCGCCAACATCTGTCCTGCATCATGGGGTTATCTTTGACTTTACTCTCTTTCTCATACATCTCACGATTATACAATTATGAATTTTTCCAGTTTTACGTAAGTACTTACTTTCTTATTCGATACCTCCGTGCTCGTCGTAGTATCCGCCGTGCTCGTCGTACTCATGGTCATGCTCGGCTCCATCGTTCGTCTCAAGATTGCCTGCGGCTCCGTCGCTCGTCCCAACATCGGCAGCGGCCTCTCCTTCAGCCTGACGCAACCCGCTCCGAACCCTGCTCCGCCCAGCAAGGGCAGCACTATCCGGATTGTATTCACCCGCCTCCTCATCCTCGCCCTCCTCCTCCTCCTCAGCGTATTCGTCGTCTTCCTCCTCGTAGTATTCGTCGTCCTCGCCGTAGTATTCGTTTTCGTTGTCTTCTCCATAGTATCCTTCCGCCTCTTCCTCCTCTTTCGCCGTGCTCTCTTGTTTCTTTGCAGAGGCACCGATTTCTTCCTGGCCGTCCGCGGCCGCACCGCTCGCTGCGCCGGTAGCTGCAGAAGATTTAGCTTCTTCCTGTTCGTCTGCTCCTTCTGCCTGCGCCTCCGCACCAGCGCTGTCTTCGCCTTCAGCAGCAGCAGTTACCTGCTTTTTCGCGCGCGGCGCGTTTGGCCCACTCCGCTTCGCGCTCTCCATTACCGTGCTCAAAGTAGCGCCAGAAGATTCTCCAGCTGCAACTGTCTCCTGAACAACACCCTCCGCCAGCACGGCTGCTATCAGAGTGTTGCGCTGGCGCGCAGCGTGGTGCCGCTCGAACCGTTCGTTGCCGACAAAATAGAATCCCGGCTTCTCCTTGTGCAACTCCTTCCGACGCTGCTCCCGCAGGTGTAACACACGCTGCCTGCGGAGCTGGTGTACTTGTTCCAACCGCGCCTTCGCGATACTGTCGCGACGCTCCTGCTCCAGAAATTTGGCTCGGCGGTGCCGCTCGACTGCGTTCACCGAGGCTCGTCTGGTGCCCCCCGCTGAGGCGGCCCCGACAAGAAAATTTTCGCCTGCGCCGCCTCCCCCCCCGACCGAGATCCTTTCCGCCAGCCCGCACGATATCCGCTTGGAAATACGACCTTCCGCTGCCGGAAGCTGCCCAACAACCACAGTAACGTCCTCTCCGCGACTCGCCCTTTTCTTATCTTCTTCCGTAAGTGGCAGTTTTCTATCGTCGCGGTCCACTTTCGACGTCGAGTGTTCTCCACTTTCGACAACTGCTGCGACGAGCTGCTTCGATAGCTCGACCTCCGCACGAGTCTCGAGACGGTATATCCAGCGAATCAGGACAAGTGCGAAAACGTTCGCGGCCGCCATTGACGCGGCGGCGATGAGTTGCACGCTCATGTCCTCGTGCTCCTCGCAGCGGTGCTTCACTACAGTGGAATTCTGGATCTGGAATACGTATCAATCTTCTACCGGAAGCTGAACGGCTCCTCCCGACTGCGATGGATTGTGCCGACGTCACGACCGATGGATCGGACATTCGAAACGAAAATCGAGCTGTTCGAGCGACGCCTCTCTTTTCTTCAGGAGCTCGTCGAGCGATATTTGTTCCTCGGTCTGCTCGGTGCGCGCGAACGTCCGCGTGGCTTCGGCGATGGTGGACAACTCTCACCCCTTTTATTTAGCGGAAGATGATATGGTGGTCGACGAAGATCATGACATCAGAGTCCTCCTTTCGGTTTCATCGACGATTCTTCGCCATTCTCCTCCGCCTTGTACGTGACCGGGAAGAATTCGTCTCGCAATTTTTTCGAGTCGTGCAACTTGTACCTTCCGTAGATGTACCCTGGGTTCGGCACGAATTCCACGCCTCCCTCCAGCAGGTGTACGACCAATGCGCGGCGATGGCGAGTCGCGCTCGCGTTGCCCCGACTTCCGTGCAGGCAGTCCTGGTGGTGGATGGAACAGCACCCCGCCGCAATCGACGGGCGGACGACCTCAAGGAAGCGAGGAGAGGACGCAGCTACCCCTAGTACTTCATCAGCCCCTTCTTGACGGTTTCCTTCCAACATCCGCCGCCGCAGCTCTGCGAGCTGCTTTTCCGTCACCTGGAAACTATTCTCCTCGGCGCCGTGGAACGTACTGGCGGAGGCGGCAAGATCAGGAGCAGCTGCCATCATTGCCGCAATGTCGGGCTTCACCAGGTGGCTCCCGCGGACGAACTCAAGCACGCCATTTTCTGGGTCCGCGCCGTCCAGAGGGATCCAAACCGTGACGGAGTTTTCCGCATACGGCGCGAAGTTTTTGGAGATGTAGTCACTGTCCACATGGTAGCCCACCTGCGCCTTGCCGCAATGTGGCGGCTTCCACACCAAATCGTCCTGCGCGACGCGGACCGTACGCCACGATGCAGTTGTAGAAGTAGAAGGAGGCGCCCTGGTTGCAGATGTATTGCTCCCATTGTGCAAGAGAGCCCCCAGCCTTGCGATGTTGCTGTCGAGAACGACGCGACGCACCGTCGAGTCCGCCTTCCAGGCGTTGCAGATCTCGCGCACCACGTCCGGCCGGGACAATGCCGTATGAAAGGCCAAACTCCGAAGCAAAGCAGAATACGTCGTGTATAACGAAAAAAGCTTGCAAAGTTCCACCTGGACCTGGAGGTCCCGTCTTCCATATTAATTTCCAACTTCTTTCACTCGACAGCCCTACCGACCAGCACCCAGCCTCCTCATCCCGATTGCCGTTCTCAAGAATTCTCCGACGGGGCGGGCGGGTGACACACTTTTGATGTGGCACTTCACCCAAGCGCCAGTACGGCACGATTTTCGCTGGGCAGCCAGAGTTATGCGCGGAACTCTCTTCATCTCTGTGCCGCTACGCTAATCTAAATCTACCCACCCCAGTCTCTACATTTATTTCTCACATTTCGTTCCACGTGCTCGATTAAGCACTTCGTAGTTGGACCATCTGGATAGCCCTCGCGCCAGTGCCACTCGTCCGGGTAGATATTGAGGTCGAAGTCCCCCCGAAAACATTTTTCCATGCTCTGCTGGAGCTTTTGAATCGTCTCAGGTCGGAGGAGAGGGCGGTTGATCACGATAAAGCCGTCATCGTGAAACCGCTGCACTTCTTCGGCGGAGAGGTCGAGGGGGTGCGTCATCCTTGCTGGTTTCCCTTTCGCTGCTGCGTCTCTTTTTCTGCGTCTGAGCAGTATGCGACCTCTTTTCCTGGTGCTGGCAATATCTCTTTTTATCACACTGACACCAGTACGCGCAGCCATGAGGGTCAGTAGACCACAGTTTGGAACGCGTTGGAGTGCTTTTACGCAAACCCCGAGACCGAGGATGACAAAGTCATAAACACGGTAGTTAAGCTTGAGGTATACAGAAGAAATGGACGAGCAACGAACAGCTACGCCTAAACCGCACAAAACGAAAGCCTCGAAACTTTCATGCTGGCATTCAACTGTGGGCACCAGCGCAGGCGCCTGCGCGCGGAATAGATGAACGCAAAGGTCGTGGTCGTCGTAGCAATCCAAGACGCGATTGCGTGTGATGTTGTTCGTCAGTCTGTGTGTAAATGAGGGCAGAAAGAACACCGCTGTACGGTTGCTGTTTTCGTACTTCTCTTATCTTTCATTTCGAATCCGGTAGAACAGGGCGTCACAATTCCGCATAATTGGTAGTTTCGGATCGTTGCATGGCGACGATGACCCGAGCCATCGTGCGCGATCTGCACATTGAATGCGTGAGGGACACATAACGGAACCCGGCAGCAATCGGTAGCCGGTCCTGCAGACAGGACGCAAGGCGCGACGGCACCGCTGCCGCACCCCCACCAATCTCGACATTGGCCTCCCGCGGCCCCCCTCCCGCTTTGCTCGGTTTTTCCGCTTCCAGCAGCATCTGCCAGAGGTCTTTCTGTCGCGCGAAAACCGGGAATAGGTACACCAGGCGTCCTCCCTCGCGCAAGCAGGCACCCGCGACGCGCAAAAGCGGTCGCACGTGGCTCACGGTTTTGTGGAACAGTTCGTCGGGAGTGTGGTCGCCGATGTAACACTGGTTTTTCGTGCCCCGCACAAGCCTCCACGCGCCTTCCCGAAGGCCAAAGGGCGGGTCCGTCACTATCGCATCGCACCATCGCACGACGCCCCCGTTCGCAAAAATGTCGGCCACGACGCGGTCAAAAAAGGTCTTTCCGCCACCCACCACGGCGCCCTCCGAAGTCGGCGCCTCAATATCGCTCCCCAAAGGCAACGCGGCAAAAAATCCCGAGGCACAACTACGCAGCAGACTGCCCGCGCCACAGAAAGGGTCATACACAACGTCGAAGGGCGCGCAGCAGGCCAAATTCGCCATCAGAAGAGCGAGAGCAGGCGAAAGCTGGCACCGGCCTGAGGAGGGACCCGCATTTTTGCGGTCCCACTCCATCGCCTGGAGGCGCCGCCGGAATGCAGCGTAGCCAACGCACTCCACCAACTTGATGCTGAAAGCATCCATCTTTTCTTCCGCCTTCGCAAATGGTCGTAAACACCGGACAGTTGTCGTCGGAGTTGCAACTACACCAAGCCATCGAAATTCGGTTTCGACCGTATCAACGTCGCCATAATCTTGTACTTGTTCTCCGTGTCGAGCCGCAGGCTTCGGCGTAGCCTCGCGCTTCTTGCCTCCAGCATCGCTGCGTCCATGCCCTTCCGGTAGCGGCGCCGGTGCCTCCTCCTGCGCACAAGTGATGTAGCTAATATCAGCATCAGCTGTTCCATTAGAACGACCATCAGCATCAGCTGTGTCGGCGAAATATTTGTTGACACTTGCCGGCTTCTTGATTTCCTTGAGATGGCCCAGGGACTGGGACGCCAGCATGGCTCTGCACTCGTCGCGCGCTCCGCGCAAGCGGAGCTCAAGCTCAGCGCCGGAGGCTTTTGACGAGGACTCGCCGCCGTTTTGCGTCAGGTTGGCCACCCCGAGGTGGAAGTAATGCGAACGTCTCCACTCCAAAGTATCACTTTCCACATCAACTATCCGGAGCAAGTCCGCCGATACCAGGCGCTCCCCGATGCTGCGCGCGACCGCTGGCGTTAGCGACCCCGTCACGACGAACGGAAAGCTCGGACCATCAACGCGCAGTCCCACATCTTGTTCTGTTCGGAACGCGCGGCACAGAGCGTGGAACTCTGCAACCGCATGGTGCCGGTACTGCACGCCGATGTCAGGCGGAGCCGAGACTCGCGACCCGTCAGCCCGCTGCGCGAGGATGTAGTGTGGACGTTGCGACTCGTGTCTAAAAATATCCCCGTGCTGGTGCAAATCGGAGGCGCCGAAGGAGGGGCTGCTTCTATTTGCCGTGACCATTACCATGGACTCGTCTTCTCGCACGTCGCCGCCGGTGAGAGACAGGTGCTGACGCTCGTGGAAGACATCTGGTTCCGGCGACCTTACTTCACCGACTTCGAGGACTTCGTTAATACTAAACCTAGAGTCCTTGTCGTGGGCTTTTTGGGGTTTCTCTCTCGTCCGCCCTCTCGCCCTCTTACTTTAGCTTTACTTGGCGTGGTGAATCCATCACAGCACATTTTGGTGAGAGTTGCTCCTGGACATGTACTTTATTCAAGAACAAGAAACTTCTGCGATACGTCACGGGCACGAAGAAAGAGGCGCCACAACTTTGTTTTGCTAGATGATCGGGCACAGATGATCAAGATCGAGTCTTCTGTGAGATCTCTGCCGCCCTCGGATACGGATCTTTAGTCGCAGCGCGCCCGGCGATTCAAAGGAAAACCTCTGCAAAGCGGCTCCAGCGTCGATGCCGCATTTGCATTCATGATCGTTAGGGGCAGGCCGCTCAAGCTCAATTTGCTCAAACAATAAAAAAAACTCTCGCGTCTGCGTATCTGCGTACCCTGTTAAGACATCCTCCCGCGCACACGTTGTCGCAACCAGTTTCCTATCCTGATTGCAACTGTCCGACAAGGGACTAGAGGCGCTCGAAAAATGGCCGCCCGAACAAAGGAGGCCAGTCACCAGCACCAAGGAAGTCCGTCGGGCAGACTCGGCGGCCCCGGTACGGCGGCCCGAAGGTGGCCGACCTCGGGCGACATTTTTTGGGCGTCACAGCATGCGGGAACGGCCTAAAAAGCTGGCCAAAATCAAGCAAAATGCATTTTGCTTGAAATCTGCCAGCCGCCGCCCAAGAATCCGCCGAAAACTGGCCGCCCGGAGGCCGGCCACCCGGCTGGCCGAACTCGGCGGCCCCGGGATGGCCGACCTCGGGCGACCTCTTTTGGGCGTCACAGCATGCGGGAACGGTCCAAAAAGCTGGCCAAAATCAAGCA
>RXOD01005141.1:0-15674 GCA_005223375.1 Amoebophrya sp. AT5.2 | reverse complement strand
CAGAAGTGCTGGCGGTCGAACCGCCGCCGCCACCCAAGCCGAACCATGATCCTCGGGACGATTGTTGGTTATGGCGATTTATTCTGCGTATTCTCAAAGTGCGTACAAAAAGCACAGTTGCTCATGGGATGAGTGTCGTAGAAGAGTGCGACGCTTTTGGGCTTCTCCTCGGACTTCTGCGTCGGTGCCTACTGTCGCAGCTTCCGGCTGCCTTACTCGATTCCCCTTCTGGAGGGTGCAGCAGGGGGGCCTTTTGCGTAAGAAAGTACCCCCTTCGATCGTGGAATGTAGCTGTGCTCGACCACTGCAGATGCGGCCCCAAAAGGAGGCGCGTCTAAGGGGGGTGTCTCGGGTACCCCATTCCCTTTCCCAGGTGTGATAGGCAGTCACAGAGGACGACAGGCTTTCTTGCATACCCGGTCTCGCCCCCAAGATCGCCGGTGGGAATGGCGCGAAGACACCACTATTGCTACACTTTTACGCACTTACGAAATACGCAGAAAAAATCTGCATATTGGTCAGGCTGGCGTTGCTGCGGTTGCTCGAACATGTCGGACATCACGGTCTGGTTGGCGAGAGACTGCGGACTCGGGATGATAGATGGCCCGTCCATCCGACCGGAGGGCGGGCGCGGCGCCCCGCCCATCGAAGGGTGCGCGACCGGCTGCTGCAGGGTGGGAGCTGAGTTCGAGTTTTTTTTTTCGGCAATGCACAACTTCAACGCGCAACATTCCATCGATCGTGGTCTGAAATTGAAAAAAGTAAATTTTACGGAGCTTCATCCCCTGCGGCCCGGGATCCGCTGCCGCCGGAGGATTCATCAATTCCTGCTCGAAGGCGTCGAAGGACGTCGAGAAATTGTCGCCGCCCCCGAAGGGGTTCGCCATGCCGTGATTAGACATCATAAACGCGCGCGTAAACAGGACTCGAACTGCTCTTCTACCTCTACACCAGGAAAGCGCCAGCCTCTACGTACGTTCAGCTTCAGTCTCGTACTCCTACTGTGAAATTGAATTTGAAGCTCCGCGGCGCTTTCGCCTCTATACCGTCCCTCATGTTTTCGAAAGAAGTATGTGCAGAAAAACTACTCAGTGAGTGGTGGTAAGGATCCTGCTTTTGTTTTTTTTTTTTTTTGAATCAATGTCGAGCGGAATTGAGTACCAGGGATACAGATACATACCGGGCTCGCAGTGGATTTAGTTGAAGATTCTGATTGATTTCATCGGTGGTGTGAGGTGCGGAGAGTGACCTGAAAATTCATTGTGGGGTTTGGCATCGGAAAGCAGGGGTGAGAACCACGTACTTACTTATACCGAAATCATGATGCCTGTATCCTCCTTTGAGGACCGCAGTCTTGAAGCATCTTTTTTTTGGTCATGGTGTCCTTCGCCACCATTTTCGCCGGAAAAACGAATTTAGTGCCTTCACTCTGATGGTGGCCCTCTCCCTCCCCCTCCTCTGACGCTTCCGCAGCTGCATCGCAGACACTGCATCTTGATGCAGGAACCACATATCGTGTCATCTCCTTTAGTTATGGTTTTGCTTCGTCTGGTTCATTTTCTTTTCGGAGCTGTGGCGCAAGTGCCCCAGGTTTTGTCGTCAAGCTCTCCCGAGCGAACCACTCCTGGAGGCGGCAAACAATGCTTGGCAAACAGTGGCGTTGTATTCTCTAAAAGGCGGCACTTCAGCGTCGCGTCGCGTATACTAGTGCGGTGTAGTTCAAGTTTTTTTTTTGGCGGTACGACTTTTTGGCATCGCACGGTCTGAGAAAATAAACCAACCTTTTCAAGTTAAGATTGAACTAGACCTTTACCTTACGGAGGTCTCCACAAAACAAAATTCAAGCCGCCTATAAAACGTCAATCGAACGTGAAGGACAAGGATCTGATCGCACTCGCTTCACACCAGACGTTTCACGCTCCCAAACGTGAGATACACGACGATGGCTACGTAATACAGCACTGCGCACGACACAAACACGCCGTTCCAGCCGAGAGACTCCTTGAAGTACGCAGCGGCGCGAACCCCCACAATGCCCGGCACCGCGCCGACCATATTGGTGGTAGCAAGCAACGTACCGACGTGCGACTCGCCCGCAAGGTCCAGCGGGCCGGCGAGAACCGAAGAATGGATGGCGGCACCTGGTCGTGGGAACAAGAGTTTTCTGTGGATGCTTTCGAGTAGTTCGCTTTCGAATTAAAACTGAGACGTACAAAATTTGAAGTACCAAACACCAGCACTGCGGAGAACATGGCGCTTTGCACTCGATGGTCCTCCACGAAAGGCATGAATGTGAAAATCACTGCGGGCAGCAGCAAGGCCACCGTCGCCAACTCCCGTCGCACGTGCCACAGTTCCCGTTTCTTCGCCAACTGCAGTTCGCAGTAGTAAGGGAACACCGGCGCGGCGATGCTGCAGAGGAGGTAGGGAAACGCGCTCATGACCACGTTCTTCTTCCCGAAAAAGGTCGGCAGCCAGGCAAGGAGGATGAAGTTGCACCAGTTGTGGCAGAAGTGACAGCACATGATCGCGAGGAAGGGCTTGGAGAACACGATTTCCAGGACGGAAATGGGTTGTTTGGATGTACCGCTGGTGGCGGTTCCGTTTTCGTTCAAGTTCATCGCGCGGGCGGTGGCCGCGCTCCTGGCTGCTAAAGAAGCAGTAGACGCGCTCGTTCCATTCAACCTGGCAGCTTCCTGCAATGCGGTAGACGACCCGGCGCTCGGCGAAAGCGGGTCTCGATCCTCCCCGAAAATCGACTGCGCCGAACTGTACGCCGCGGATCGCGAGGATGCCGTAGTACTACTGCCGGTGCTGCTTATTTCCACCAGAGCTGTCGAGGAGCCTCGACTTTGCCCGTTCATACTGCGAGATTTTCGGTTAATCCCCGCGTGCACGTCGACCGAGGGCACGATGTAGTCGCCCGCGAAATTTATCCAGTCGCGCTGCCCGCGCATCCCACCGTCCCCGTTACCGCGAAAGGCAAACACCGAGCGGATCGAAGCCGGCAGAAACTCCGAAAAGGGGAACCGCTCGGCCGCTTGCCCGAGGGAAGTTCCCCCGTTTGCTGCGGAACTCGCACGGCCCACGACGCTGTAGCTCCCCTTCGCGGCGTAATCGTTGGAGCCTGTCACGCTGCCCACCAAGTTGCTCAACACGCTTCCGCCGCCACTTTCGTTGTACCTCGGCAACGGGTACCCACCGCCGTCGTCATCGCCCCCGGGGCCATTCCCATCATCATCCATTCCTGCTCCTTCCCCAACGTCACCGTCGTCAGCACAAGAAGCATTCCCCTCCTCATACTCCTGATACTCCACTGCGTATTCTTTCCCATCGCCCGCAAGCATCATCGCCACCAAAACCGGCGCGGCACTCACCGCGCTCATCACCACCGCGTGATGCCACTCTGGTATCTCCGCCGACACGAAATAAGTTAAGGCCACCGCCCCCGGCGTCGCCGCGCCCATTCTTCCAAGCGCCGTGGTTTTCCTTCCCGGACTCGCGACCACCTGCGCGAGCAGGACGTAGCAGCTCGGGAAGAAGAAGCCCTGTCCAATTCCGGTTAGGAGCCGCGCGTACTCCAGTTGCAGTTTGGTTTTGGCGAGAGTGGCGATGTAAAAAGTACAGACCGCCGAGCAAAGTATCGACGACTTCAGGATGAAGTTCGGGAGGTACAAAGGCATGGGGCTTCGCTGCAGCACTTGCGAGGCCGTGAACCCGCCGATGATGTAGCCGAGAAAAAACGCGGACAGCACCTCGCCCTGCTCGATCGTGGACAGCTCGAACTCCTGCGCAACGCCCTTTACCATGATGATGCTCATCACGGCCCGCTGCCAGTAGATCAACCCGCTGCCCAGGCACGTGTAGAAAACGGGGTAGGCGAAGGCGCCGCCGAACGTGCCCTTGCCCGTGGTCCCGGTCAAAGAAGTAGCGGAACTCGACACACTGCTTGAGGACGTTTGTCCGGACCACGTCGGCAATCCAGTTGTTCCTGTCGACGAGTTGTAGTGCGAACCGGAACTACCTGCGTACCGTGCTAGGGCGGAAACGCCCCTGACTGCCAGCCCCAATGCGATCTGCGCGAGCTGTGCGGCGCGGACCTGCAGCCAGGCGCGGTGGCCGTGGAATTTCTCCTTCGAGCTCGATGAAGCTGAACTCGCGGAAGGTCCTGTTGCTGCGAGGCCCCCACCGACATTCCCATTTCCGATTCCGCCGATTATACCGCTATTTCCGATAAGGGTCGGTTGCAGCGGGTCCTCATCGCCGGGCGACGTATCGAACGCGGTCAGCTCCGTGGCGGGAGACTGTTCGAGCGCCATTGTGCCTTTCGCTGTTTTGTGGCTGTACGTGGCTGGGTGTCCGGGACTGCTGGAGCGCTCGGGCGCAAGAACCGTCATGATGCGAGGCTCGCTTGATGCAAGTAGAGGCGATTGTGGACAAGCTGTCTGCGCGTGCGCGGCGAGGCTCCTAGTGCGGTCTTGGGCAGTGTGACGTCGCTTTTGGCGTTTTTCGACAACACGACAATCCCGACTCCACTTCCGAGAACAGCTCCTGCACACGTGCGATTTTTCATGTCCGTCGATTCTTCTGGTGTAGTCTCCGGCGGCCGCTCATTCTTGCTTGTGCATGATCATATGCGCGTTGTGTATTCTACGTTCAGCTGCGTAGGCAAGAATGCTTTATTCTCATAAGCGAAAGCGAATTGCCTACCGTTTTTATACATGATTTTGAGTTGCATACGATTCTTGCATGCTGTCCTGTCGTGATCACTTTTCTCGAGGTCAGTGCTCTCAAGCGCGCGCCTTCCGCTCCTGTTTGAACTGGTAGATCAAATAGACGTTGACGTAGACAAGGACTTCATTTCGTGCCGAGACCTTCACGTAAATTAGTACGTTGCATTCTTCATGCGTGCCTGGAAAAAATAAAAGTATTCAGAGAGATATTCTTCAGTATTCCGCCACGGCGCCTTCCTGCAACAGCGCCACTTGTTGACCTGGGTCAACACTGTCGCTGTTCTGTTCGTCACTTCCCGTGTCTTCTTCGCTTTCCGGAGCACCTCCCGCATCTGCGAGCCGGCTCTCCCGTTGCATTTCCGCACCCACCTGCGCCACGCTCTGCTGCAGCTTCGCAATGGCCATAGCAGAGAAATCGGACTCCACCCCTCCAGAATTTTGCACTACTAATTCGGATGGAGCGTCGTTTTGACCGGGAGCTCCCTCCTCGGATCCAGCTGTGGAACCTCGCTTGTCCCCGAACACCTCCGCGTCGAATGGCGAGTAGTCGTTCGACTGTTGTTGCACGATTTCCGCCAAGGAAGGCTCGTTCCCGTCCGACGGCGCCGTGTTGAAAGTCGAATCCTCGCTTTTCCTCCGCACGAGTTCTTTTCTCGAAACCTCAACCTGCTTCTGCAACTGTGTCACCTTCTCCTCCAAGTCCTGAATCCTCATGGAGGTGCTGCTGCTTTCCGTGTCCTTGCTTCTAGTGTTGTTTCCTCCTTCCCGTAGATGCCCTTCCGTCGGCCCGAGCTGGCCCGTTCTTTTCGGCCTGATTTGGCTCAGGAGCGCCTCCGTCGGCGCGACGCAGCGGCCGTCGGGGCAGGAAACGTCACTCACCCATTGTTCGTTCTCCGCAAAAGTGTTCACGCCGAACGAGTGGTAGGTGCTCCTTGCGACGCCTGCGCCATTTCCGGATCGCTCGCACACAAACCCGAACTCGACGGGCTCTCTAGATCCGGCATAGTAATACCCGCTATCTTTGGCGCCACTTCCGTTTTTTGTGGCGCAGGATGTTGTGATGCCACACTTTCTCTCCGCCGTGGAGCTGTCCTGGGTGACGCGAACGCAATTCCCGGGCCCGTAGCTCGTCCGCGAGAGCCGCAAGAGAAGCGCCGCGGCAGTGTCAATCACTGGGAAGAGACACAACAGCGCAAAGCAAAAACGTTCGCGAGTCGTGCGCATATTTTGCTCCAGGCAGCCCCCGAAGGGGACGCAACCGCCCCAGCTGGGCGCAGCGCACTGCTATCTGGGGGTCGGGCAGTACTATGTGAAAGTGATTGAAAAGGAAAACGAAAAGTGCATGGAGCTAGGAGGTAAGTACAGACAACAAGATCACGGGCGCACTACTTGATGTGCCACATTACGTTAATATTCATGCTTCTTGGAAACTCAAATTTAAGCGCGAAGAATTGTTCTATGGTGGCCTCCCAGGCGACCTGAATCCTGCCACCTCTCTCGCTTTTGCGTTTCCTCTCTTGCACTAACTTAAGACACGCACATAATCACTACTGACTTACGACGACAAGGCACTGAAGGCAATGGCCACACTTGGACCTAGCATCCCACTCGAGGCGCTAGCGTTGTTTTTTCTTCCCTGTTTTTGCAGGTTTCATTTTCATTTTGCTGCGTGAGACAAGTGCGTATTTGATGGTTTCTTCCGGCTTTCTTTTCCGCAAAAAAGCTCGCCCTTTCTTCTCCGTGTAGTAAAGAGAGACTGCGACGCTCTCTGCGAGGCTGTGCCCCGACAGATTGTAAGTCCAAGATGAAATGCTAAATGAGAGTGTAATGGTAAGTAGATAAATGGCGATCATACAGGCGTGCCCGCTCATCGTTCTTTGGTGGCCCATGCGGCGCCACAAAAAAAGACCACATGAGATCCGTGAGAGCGAATAGTCCTATGCTTGTGCAGCGATGCTTACGCGCCACAAAAAATGCTTCTTCTGTGTCTAGAAAACAAGGTCTCCGCTTCCCGGCCCCCAAGCTTCATGTCGCTTCGACGCATACCCTCTAGCGTCCTCTCTTGATTTTCTTCTCGATGTCCCCTTTGATTCTTTGTTGCTTTTCTGACAGCGATTGTTTCACGATGTTGTCCAGGTAGAACTTGTGTTCCCAGTTGTTTATTCTGTGCTCCGACAACGCTTTTGCCACGTCCTCCTGCGAGATTCCCGTGTTGCTCACAGCGGCACCCGCGGCAGGCGCGCCGCCCCCGAAATTGTTGCCGAACTGCTGGCCCGCTGTCAGAGTTTGTGGAGGTGATTCGTCGCGATGCGATAATGAGAGAGTCTTCCTGGGACCATTGTGCTTAAACAAAGAAATAGCATGGGACTAACACTGGTTAGACGACAAGCGAAGAATAGCAGCAGCAGTAGCTTGATACCAGGCGCGACTCCCGTGAGCTTTCCCTTGATGCGGTCGACGATGGTCTGCTGCTTTTCAGTGAAGGAGTCGCGGGCGAAGTTGCTCGTCACGAAATTGAACTCCCACTCGTTGATCTGGTTGCTCTGAAAGGCTTGGTCTAGCTGCTCCTTCGTCATGTTCCACCCACCCGAGAACCCGGGCTGCGATCCACCGGCCGGCGCCGCGTTTCCGCCCGCAGCTGTCGTGATTGGAGTGAGGAGTGTCGTCGAAGATGAAGATGATGTTATCTTATATATTACCTCACATTTATTGGCCGCGTTCTGCCACTAGAGACAATAAAAGCACAGTACCCGCTCCCGGCGCTCCGTTGAACTTTGCCTTGATTTTCTCAGCGACGGGGAGCTGCCGCTCTGTGAAGCTTTCCCGGTTGAAGTTATTCATGATGAAATTGAAGTCCCAGTCGGAGATCTTCTGTTGCTGCAGCATCTCGTCGACCTCGCCCTTGTGTACACCCCAAATCGCCGAATACGCTTCCTCTGTAATGCGATTCTATGATTGTGGCGGCCAGCAAAACGTTAAATTTTTTCCGGCGAAAAAAATACCGATACTTTACCGCTCCTTATAAACCAAGTCAAGATAATCGGTGTACCGCCAATCTCCACCGGCGCGGCCCCGCCGCTGCCCCCCGGTGCCACCAAGCCGCGCGCCTTGTCCTCGATTTCCTTCTTTCGTTTTTCCTGCTTCTCCGTGAACGTCGTGTGCGGATCGTCAGCCAGCTTCTGCAGCTGGTCCTTGTAAAACCCCACCTCCCAGTCGCTGACCTTGTTCTCGCTCTTCGCCCGATCCACTTCGGCTTCAGTCAGCTGCTGTCCTCCCGACTGGGGAGCGGCGGCCGGCTGCTGGTGCGGAGGAACCGCTGCTGGACCGCCAAACTGTCCGGGGACGGCACCGCCGAACTGTCCGGGGGCGCCGAACTGGCCCGGGGCTGCGGCTCCTCCGAACTGAGCTGCTGCGCCGAACTGAGCTGCAGCGCCTCCGAACTGCGCCGGTGCGCCGCCGAACTGACCGCCGAACTGCCCCGGAGCGGCGCCAAACTGACCGGGAGCTTGTCCGCCAAACTGCCCCGGAGCGGCGCCGAACTGTGCGCCAGGAGCAGCTCCTCCAAAAGAGCCCGCTGCTGGAGCGGATCCGCCGAAACCTCCCGCATTCAGATTGGCATTCCCGCCGGTGCTGGTGCGTCCCGGCGCCGCGACGTTGCTCGGGTTGAGACCAAGCTTGGCGTCGATTTTTGCCTTGACGTTCTGCTGCTTCTCGGAAAGCGACTCTTTCGCCAGGTTTTCGCAGTAGAAGTTGAACTCCCACTCGCTAATCGTCCCGGCGGACTGATGTTTATTTTTGGTGATGTGTAGATGCACACTGATCTGATGATATCGCTTGAAGCTACAACTACGCTCGAGTAAAATAAATCCTTGCTTGTTTCTATTTCTAACCCTAGACGAGTAAGTTAGTACAAGTACTTCATCCCCAGCGACAAGAAACAATCTTGCCAAAAGAACAATTAAAAACCTTCGCTGCGTCCAGCGTCGGCTTCATCTTCATGCATTCTTCCACCCCTTTTTCGATTTTTTCTTTGATCGCCACTTGCTTCTCCGAGAGCCCCCCGTCTTTGCTCAAGTTGTCGAGGTAGAATTGTTTGCTCCACTCGCTGAGCCACTTGTTTTCGAACGCGAGGTTCACCTGTTCCTCGTTCAGCTTGAAAACCCCGTCCGTGCGCCGCCGCTTCGCGTCCGGAGACTGCTGATCAAACTCAGAAGCCATTTTACGAAGTTGAAGTTGTTTAAAAGTTCTTTTTAGTTCCACTGACTGTGTTTGATGAAGACGTAGTTCGACGTAGTTCGTTATGAAGAGCGAACGTATTATTTGTATATTTTTAAGCGGTTTTTTCAGTTCCACGCTCAACTACTGTGGATGGGATTGAGAATGAATAGTCGGTGCCTAACCATATGCTTTTGGAAAAAATAAGATGAGAAGAACTGCTTTCAACAAAATGAACTAGGCTGGGTCACGTTTCCTGTTTGAAATCCAATGCTGGCACCAGGAGGAGAGGATGGACGTGCGGCATGAAGCACATGGGACAGAGCACACGGGATCCACGTGATCGCATTTGCGGCACCAGACGAAGCGATGACATGGACACAACTGCCGTTTGTTTGAGCTTTGACACTCACTCCATGGAGGTCCTGATGCAGATCGATGCCGAAGACACCGCGAAACTCGTTTTCGTTCTTTGAGATTGGGGGTGAAACTGAAATTGAAACTGAGTGTTGCACGCGGGATAAAAAATCATGATTTTCCACATCTTTTTCTCCCTCGAGACAAGCAAGACCCACGCCTTGCGGCTCGGCCAATGTTCTTTTGCAGTGCCGCCTTCCCGGACCACGGCTGCCTACCAGTATGGATTTTAGAGTTGATCTTCCTCGCACCCTGCGCTACATAAGCCGGTCTCGGAGTTGTTAAAGCTCTTCTCGTATTCGCATTGCTGGTAGATTTATCCAACCGTTAAATGACAAAGACAGTAGCAACAACAAATTGACGCGAAGGTATTCTGGATTCTCCGTCGATCCGTAGGGTTTTGATTATACACCTTTCAAATGCTTCTTGCGGGAGAAAAAGAGTTCATTCAAAGTCTGTCATATTGAAGAATATTTATCCCTCAATCAAGTCAAGGTTTAAGCAGGCAGCCAGCAAATATTGAAACTGCAGGCGGTGCTCGTGCCCTCTGCCGCAGCTACCTACAAAAAAGTAATTGACGAGTCTGGACCGACCGCTGTAGGAAGATTCTGAAGCATTCTAAGCTCCTCGTTTCCGGAAACCAACTTACTCCGCACGGCCACCACCCTCCCTCATTCTTCAGTGGCACGGGAATGAAGCTGCTTTCCGTGGAGGAACCAAAAACTCAGACGATCGTTGGAGTCTACTCCCCGCCCGCATAATACATTTGTAGAATTCGACTAGTTGCATTTGCAGCAAAAATCGGTTGAAACTTACTATGTCGGGCGTGTGGCACCAAGTGTTTGATGGCTGATCAAGTTCATTTTAAATTTGCAATGCTGTTTTCAATTACTTACTCGTACATTGTTTTAGTTCTCGCAGTGCATCTTGGGTAAAACTTTCAAACGTCTGCTGATCCTGAAAGAACGAGACTGGCAACCGGTAGTCTCGCAAATTGTACAACTAGCATTTCGGACATCCAAGTCAAATCGATATTGAGTCTACAACCCGCCTTTTCGAGGCTAAACGTTGCCCCAATGCGCAACATCATGTGCCCGTCCAAGTAGAGATGACAAAAAAATTAGGACGATCTAGCAGACGAACAGTAGCTAATGCTGGTTTTCCCATAGGTGAACTGTTAAGCCTAGACATTGCTTCACAGCGAGCACGTCGAGACTGCCAAGTCGGGCGTTTCCGCTTTGCCGTTCGACGCTCGAATTCACACGTGTGGAATAATTTTTTGCTTGTGAATGAGGCCGTCCGAGGGTGCTAGACGGACCAGAATCTTCCACATACAACTGCTTCCCCTAGTTATGGGTACGACGACCGAGCTAAGATCAGATATTGGTACTGCAATACGCTCTTATACTCACTACCACTCTTTCTAGCCAGAAGCAGATCTTTATTATAGCTTCCAATGAAATCTGGATCTGCTGGCTTCTGCATTCCCTCCCGCACCTCACTCCTGTCCCTCTTCCTTTCTCTCCGCCACGTACTTACTTCGCCTCAACCGCTTCTTTCGTTCCCTGCGAAGACGCCACCATAGTTCCCGGCGCGCTCAGTTTCGGCGAGTAGCGGACTTTCTTCAGGAAGAAGAAGAGGTGGCCCATCTTGTTGGAGAGCCCGATGAGGAACACCAGCAGAAGGAAGAGGCCCACGTTGTTCTCGTCCTCGAAGGTCTTGAACGCCAGGGAGTTCAGCCGCTTGAGCACCTGGTTCCCGGTGAAAGCAAAGCACTCCGTGGCCACGTCCAGCCCCGGCTCCTGGTTCTCGAAGGCGCAGGTGAAGCCCGGCGCGTCCTTTCCGTCCAGGTCGTAGTGGCAGGGGCGCGCATCCAGATCCGCTTGGAACGCCGCCAGCGTCGGCATGGTGGACGCGCTGAGCAGCGGGTTGTTGTACACGGGACAAAACGCCGCCGTGGCGCCGGGAATGGTGCGGTCGGTCCAAGCGAACTCAATGTACATCTGGTTGGCGAGACCCCAACGCGTCGGCATGATGTACGTGAAAGCCTTCATGGGCCACCAGATCTCGTCGATGTTGACCATCAACCCGCAGAACAGGAAGGAGTTGTACCTATGTTTGTTTGGAAAGTATTGGAAATAAATGAGCACGACGACGGGCAAAATTAAATACATCAAACCGCGCAGTACCAGTAGACGATCATGGCGAGCAGGCCGACGAGGATGTTGTCGGAGATGACGGAGGCCATCTGGGCGTACCATTCGAAGGCAATGTAGTACACCGAAAGGTTCACAATCGTCATCAGCACGTTGTCCGCCTCCCAGTACATCTGGCGTTTTTGTGGTAGATTTCCACGACGTACAGGTCCACGAGCGCCCACTGCTACACCGTAAGTATCCACGTGCACCACATTATATTTCGCGCTGGAATTCGAAGTCGCACCAGATCAACTACATGGAATTTTCATTGGACAGAGCATACTTATATGAAACCAAAACAGTACGTTCCCCAGCCAGTAGGTCGGGATCCAGAGCACGCACATGGCCAGCACGACGCACATGGGGATCGAGATCAGGGTCATCGCCGAGAGGTACATCCAGTGCGAGTAGAACCCGTTCCGGATTTCGTTCCGCACCAGCTTGAACGCGAACGAGTAGTACACCGTCGCGGACGCCGCAAACAGCGTCTGCGCGCAGAAGATCCACCCCATCAGCCAGGCTTTCGACATTACGTTGCGCTGGTTCCACTCGAAGTGGCCCGCGTAGGCGATGTCGAAGAAGATCGAGCTGCCCATGTACAGTCCCATCCGGCCTAGGTAGCACGTCGGGTCGCGCAGGATGGTGACGTAGAGCTCGCGCTGGAAGAGCGTGGTCAACAACGCGCACGCGCCGGGGGCGCGGAGCCGCCCCTCGCGTTCTTTCCCCGCGTCGGCGTCGTACGTTCCCAACGGCTCCGCACTGTTTTGGAAGCCGGCGATCAGCGCCTGCTGCTGCTCCTTGGAGGCGAAGTCGGAATTCACCAGGTCCAGGTAGTATTCCGCTGGGTTGGTGAGCGGGGGAACGGGGTACCCGATCTTGGAAAAGTGTTGGCCGATGGACGGCCGCGGGCCGCAGTAAGCCATTTCCCCGGACGCCAGGATCGCCACTTGGTCGCACAGCGACCAGATCTCGTACGAGGGTTGGTGAATCGTGCAGACAACCACCATGTTCTTCAACTGGGCGATCTGCTTCAAGTAGTACATCATCAGGTAGGCGGAAGCAGAGTCGATACCTTTATTCAGGAGGTGGGGGTTTCATTTTTTTTTTCATATGAAAGTTTTTTTCTTCAAAAAAATGATCCGCGGCTCCCTCAACAACCCGCCGGCCCTTCTCCATGATTTCAAAATTTTTCGACCTGCAACCGGGCTAGGCGTTTAGTCGTAGCCATTTGGACAGTGGACTGCTGCTTCGGGGAGTGTCGGTATAACGCATGTGATCGGCTCGCGCGTGCACCGTCAGCGATGCACGACGAGCTGATCTAAATCCATTCCTCTCGATCCTCCGCCGAAGCATGCAGGTCCTGAATGTCTCAAGATGATCCTGATCCTAGTGCTAAACATGAAGACAAAGACCACCAGGATGGTCGCAGAACCTTGAACCTTTTGCCCTCATGTTTACAGTGCAGCAAAAAAATACTACCCGTCGTAGGCTCATCCAAAAAAATGATCCGCGGTTCCCTCAACAACCCGCAGGCGACGCTGAGGCGCTTCTTCTGTCCCGCCGTCATGCCGGAGTTCCCGAGGAGGCCGCCCGCTTTTTCGTGCTCACAGTCCTTGAGGCCCATGGCGACGAGCATAGATTCCACCTTTTCGCCGATCAGTTGCGTCTCGCCCATCACCAGCTTAGCGGTGAACTCCAGGTTTTCTCGGCATGTCAGGGTGGGGATCACCTGAAGCAGCAGGACGAGAAATCGACTGTCATTCGATAGAAGATGCTGAGCTATAGTATATAACATCGCCGAGACGAGCAAGAGAAGTGCTGTGCGTTGCCGCACCAGAAGGGAGTGGGAAGGCTGTCAGAAACGCATCTGCTTCTACGAAACTCCTATTTGTCGCCACTTCCGTGAGAGCACTGTCCGCGACCACAGTTTTAGGGGAAATAAACGCCCCGTACGTAATCAAGCTGCGCTAAGAACCGAAGCTCGCCTAAGAAGAACCACAAAGCTCGCTTATACCTGCACGTACTGCGGCACGTAGACGGTGTCGGATTGCAAGTCCTTCATGTGCTTCACTTCGCGGCCGTTCACGTACAGGCAGCCTTCCATCTCAAGGTTTCCTGCCAGGTTAAAGGTAACTGCGTCCAGCCACGTGGTCTTGCCCGCGCCGCTCGGGCCCAGCATCGCGAACACCTGCCCCCCGGAGGCTTTCATCCCGACCTTATTCACGATCCGTTTCGCCTGCTCGGGGTTTTTCGACTTGATGTCCACGGTGAGCTGAAAACACTCGAACCGGTTCACGTTGCTCGCATTGAAATCTTGCACTTCCTGGGTCTTCGACATGATACGTTCCTCCCCGACGGGATACCCCGCCGCGGGGATACTGGGTTTCTCCGGGTCGACGGGGACGACGTCCAGCTCCTTCTCGCTCTTCCCGTCGGCAGCCGAGATGCCCTCTCCGGGCAGGGACACTTTTCCACTGCTCCAGCAATTCATGTAGAACATGACCCCATGCGCGATCGAGAAGTACGCCGAAATCGCCACGATGATCAGCAGCCGCATCAGCATATTGTCCTCGTCGTCGACCGCCGCGTAGAAGGGTTTCAGCGAAGTGAGAACCTGCTCGCCCGTGGACCCCCAGCACTTGTACTCGGTCCCCGCGTCCGGGCAGATGAAGCCCTGCTTGGCGGGGCCGTGCGGGTAGGTGCAACCGGCGCGCGTGTCGCCGACCGGGCAAATCTCGGCGGAGTGGAAGTTCTTCTCATGCTCGAAGTCGGAGTAGAGGAAGATCGCGACTGCGTGACGGTGGGGAGACATGTAGGTGAAGGCGCGAAACGGCCACGGGACCAAATCCTGGTCCAGGAACATGCCACAGAACAGGAAGGAGGCGTACCTAGTTTTAAGTAGTAGGGGGCGATTTCGATTTCCTCTTCCACCACCAGAAGCAAACTACGTGCAAACCTGCTCCAAAGCCAAACTCGTCATAGTCAACACTTCATAGTAATAAACTCAGAGGTTTGTTTCGGTTTCGGTACCAGAACTGGATCATTCCGCCCATGCCGATGATGAGCGGGCCGGACATGGCGCACACGCGCGCGCACGCGTCGAAGACCTGGATGAGCATGAACTGCGTGACGAAGCCCCACCCGCTGGGCTCCATGTGCCAGCCGCCGAAGCCCGGCAGGTACATCGCTCCGTACATGCTGATGAAGGCCAGCACCAGGTGTACCGGGATGCTCAGTAGCACGATCGCCAGGATGTAGTCGAACGCGGAGTAGTACCCGTTCCGCACTTCCTGCGACACGATCGGGAAGGTGGACTTGAAGAAGTACACGCACACAATGGAGTAGATCGAGTTGGAGGTCATGATCATGAACAGCGGCCAGATCTTGGACATCACGTACTTGTTGTCGTGGCCGCGTCCCTCCCACCACAGCGCGATCATGAAGATGTTCGTGAACCACATGATGAAGGGGCGCAGAATGTACAAAACCGGGTCGGTTACCGCGATCCGTCCCTCGCGGGCGAACACGGCCTTCAGCCGGCTCATCTTCGTGGGCTTGGTGAGGCGGGGGACCAGCTTCAAAGCCTTTTCGTACACAGAGTCGTCGAGGGAAACTAACGACGCGCGGAGCTGCATTTTATTATCATCGCCGGACCGATCGCTCAACTCCGCCACGTCCGAGGAAACCGCGTCGGTGGAGAGCGTCGAGGAGCTTGGCATCTGGGACTTCAGCGTGCGCATCTGGCTCTGCCCCTTCTCCGAAACCCAAATGCTCAGCAGCTCCTGCACGGACACGTCCAGCCCCTTCTGCAGGCGCTTCTCGGTCGACAGGGCCGGATTCACCAGGTCCAGCACGAAGTCCGGCGGGTTGCTGGCCGCCGGGCAGGAGATTTTCGAGATCTTCTCGAAGTACGGCAGCATGTGGCGGCGCTCGCCCGCGTAGGCGACTTTTCCGGAGGAGAGCACCAGCACGTTGTCCAGCATCGCGAACACGTTCGAGGGCGGCTGCTGCAGGGTGCACACAACGCAAAGGTCGAACTTGTGCGCGAGGTCCTTCACCACCTTCATCACGTGGTAGGCGGCCGCGGAGTCCAGCCCCGACGTGGGCTCGT